>APFE030097728.1:0-65377 GCA_000404065.3 Pinus taeda
ATGTAATTCATTAGATCACAACTATTACAATATTTGTTAATAATTTATATGTAATTCATTATAACTAATTTCATAAGCGAATAATTTTATATGTAATTCATTATAACCAATTTCATAATCGAAAATAGAGAAGAGCAACAAACCTAACGTCATAAAACGAGATTGAATCGATCCTAAAACCTTCCTAAACATTTCATTTAGCCAACCTATCAAACTATATTTAAGAAATTTGGATCGTGTATATATAGAGATATTTCTCTCTAAAAAAATTTTGTTTAGTCAATCAACTAACCTATTCTTTAAAATTTAAAATTTCATATTATTATCATGTTACCTAAATTTCATATATATTATATACAATTTTCCGGATTTAACATCCGCATGGCAATGAGTGCAAGTCCATGAAGAAACCTAGCTTAGATTGCATACAAGGACCAAGCACTATGAAAAGAATCTAATGGGATAGGGCTTACTAGCTTGGATGGATAGAGAGCTATGAAGCAGAAAAGGACTTAGTTTCATTGTTTTGTTATATAAAGGCTTTCGAGTGAATGTTCAGTCAAATGGAATGGTTCCTCGCTTGATTGCCGTGATTGCTTGCTCCCTCACCCTGCTCCCCTATTTATATTATAGAAAGATGCTAACCCCTAACTCAAGAAAAGCATTACAGGCTAACGAACTAAGCCAAATTAGGTAACCCAACTTAGTGATGTATGGCGCATTTGGTCGAGCAGTGAATTTGGACGACCATCCGTCAAGCAATTAAAATTTTCCTAGGCTATTAGCATTCTGAAGAGGGTCTGACTTAATTTGATTAAATAGGTATGAATGTGGAAAAATATTTCAATAATTTCTGTGCTTGTGTTTAAGTTGTTGCGTCATTACCCAGTAGTATAAGGGCTTCTTAAAATTTAAATCTGCGGAAATTAATAATTTATATTTTATATATGTAATTGTTGTGATTAATAATTTGTGTTGTGTTTAATCACTCTTTTATTTCTCTAATTTCTAAAACCAATATATATATATATTATATAATATATATATAGATTTTGAGTTTAATAAAATATTGTTATTCATTTCTTCCTATTTATGTTGTTAATTGTCTTTAATTTCTTTTTAAATTAAAAAATAAAATAAAATTTTCCTTTAAAAATAATTTATTTTAATCAATCAACCAACTTTATATTTTAGAAAATTAAAAAATCAAAATATAATAATACGATAATATGATATCACATCAAATTATATATATGTTTTTTTACAACATAAAATTAAAATTTCCCCTCACCAATCAACTAAATTATGTTTTAGAAATTATGTTTTATTGTTACACTATACCAGTAGATTTATTTTATGTTAGATTGAGTTGTAGAATATTTACTCTGTAGTATACAGTTTGAGTGGTAGAGTATGTATACCTTGGTTGTTGCGCTGAAGTGAATTTTTTTAATCCTTACAAATAAGAAAATCTCAATACACTAAGTTTAGTATATTATTATTAATATAATAATAATTAATCCTATTAATTCAATTTCATTTCTAAATAAAAAATAATAATTTTTCCGACTGCTAAATACGATGTGATAATTTTTTTAGGATTCATTTTTTCTCTGAGCTTTATAAAAATTTTCTAATTTATAAAGTAAATAATATATATATATATATGATAACAACACCATTGGTTTTATTGCAACGTAAAAGGCGATTAATGTACTGAATTGTTAGAACCACTTGAGGTTTTTATTGCAACGTAAAAGGCTGTCCATGTAATGAATTGTTTACGAATTCTATTCGTGTAAAATTTCAGGCAAAAAAATTTCAAAAAGGATATAATAGTTGTTACTTTATTCTTTTTAAATATTAATATTTAATTTAATTTGATTGAAATATAAATATGAAATGAAGTTTAATTTTCTTAATATATTATTAGAAACATAGAAATTTATTTTAATTCATAAATTTAAAATTAATTTAAATTATATATAATTTTTAAAATTTAACTGAGAATACTTAAAAACAAGTTTGATACTCATTTACCTGCGACAACTAGGTTATGATCACTGGTGACAATATCCCAATATTTGACTGCAAAATACGCCTCTATACACAGTCAAAAGTGTTTCTTCATGTTCATGGCTTCATTCTAAAAGCTCCAGGAGTCGGAGACCGTTATGTGCTTTTTCCAAATACATAGTATTCATCTGGAAAAATTCTCACTATGGACTCTTTAATCTTCATATTCATCTGGAGAAATTCTCACTATGGACTCATTAATCTTCCAAGCGAGGGAAAGAAATAACATACTGGTCTATGTATTTATCCTATATGATATTTGCATGGAAATGGGCATCTGTATCATCAAGCGATGGCGACTGTTTTTTCTATGATATATTGCCACTCTATTTTCAGAGATTTAACAGATTTTGGTGGGCTAATATTTTTGCAGTCATGGTAGCCAAGTATGCATGGGTAAAAAATGTTTACTGAACATACTGCAGGAAGGTTTTAGCTGAGAGGCAAGCAGTTAGTGATGATGCGATGAAAAAAAAATTAAAAAATACACGAACCTGGAGTTGGAAAATTCGAATAGCTTCCCAGCGGTGTTGTAGACGATAAGCCCAACGTCTGCATCGCATAAAACCGCTAACTCGTTAGCCTTCTTGAAAAGCCCATTCCGCCTCTTGGAGAACGTCGCCTGTCTTCTGGTGGCGTTTACTATTTTCTTTATTTCTCGCTTCACTCGCCCCATCTGCCTGCCTGCAAAAGCATTCACATATATAAATGAGATGAAGCATAATTTGTTAGAGTGCAGTAGTATAATTGGTAAAAAAACATGTTTTCAGTCCCTTGATTAAAAATTCAATCCCCAGACATATCTCACAGGCCAGACCTAAAAAATGATTAAGCATAATTCTGATGAAAAGGCCATAAAAGAGAAAGAGGGCTTACTCCTTTTTTCCCCAAGGCACAGACGAACCAGATCACAACGCCTCCCCTCCTCCCCCTCTGTGGAGACTGATATAACACTGAGTATCGTAACTGTGAAGGCTATGTTATATTCGTCGTCACAAAAAAGGCATCTATCCAGGGTAGCGAGCGATAATGGAGTTTTTATGTGGAGCGTACTAATCCCTGTGCGCAGTTTTACCGACCGTAGGATATTAAAGCGAGTGGAATCCAAGTAATATATATATATATATTCATATTAGTGTGTACAAATACACAGTGAAGGACGCTGGAGTGGAGATTGAATGTACCGTTTTGCCAAAACGTGGAGAGCCGCCAGTGGGCGTGTTGCTGAGAGGCGTGTTGATCCGTACGAACTTCTCACCAAAACCCGCACATGCCTTTTTCAACGGTACCCACCACCGCTGTCTGGTGATGAATGTGAATTTCATCCATCGCTGTCATATGATGAATGTGAATTCTAGTCCAATAAATCTGTGGACAAAACAAATACGAGGAGGCCGGTGGGTACAGAAAAACCAATACGAGGAGGGCCAGTGGGTACAGAAGCTCCATGTACGTTTCCATGATCGTAGATGCTAAAATGTTCAGTGTCCATAATGCGTATGTGTGTTTTGAATTTCCTGGTACGCTCGATTTGATTGATTGAACCAACGACTTTACGTTGCTCGCTCAAAAAGTGCAATACCATGTGCCCTTGCCTTCCTGTTACCCGCTAAATGTGGAGTGGTCCACCCTCGCCCACTCCCGGTCTCTTTACCCTAACCAGAAATAAAAACGATCCCTATAACATTATATCATTCTCTCTCTATTTTCAAATTTTAGTACTCATCTTCCTCCACGATTCCCATCGAAGGCCAACCATTTCTTTTTATAGCGCATGTTATTTCTATTTTTTATTTTAAGAAAATTTAGATGAAGTAAAACAAAAAGTAGTTGAGTAACTAGAATATTAAACACTGCATGAATGCTTTGGCACCAATGAAGAAATAAATTAAAAAATTGTGAGAGAAAAATTTAAATTCTCATGTGAATTAATTATAATGGGCTTAAAAAATCATATTATGTTGAAGATTTCAATCCAACTTGTGACCATGGTAACAAAATATATTTATGAGCAGTTATTAAAGGAAAAGTAAGGATGGCACAAGTAGATGAAGATCCCCATGGAAGTTTGAGAAGAGAGAACTTGTGTTTTCTGTAATAAGGTGTGGTGGAGATAGAATGGCACTTTGTCATGGGCAGCATATAAAGAGATGCCCATTCAATATGAAAACAATCTAAAAATTGACAACATGCACCAATTATTTGACAAATATAAGATTAATCAAATTGTAAGCTTTCTAGTCCAAACTCATAACTGAAAGCCAAAGATCAAAAGAATATAAATAATTAGTCTTCTAATCAAAACTCATAACCAAAAATCTCACATCAAATAAATATAAAAATGAGTTAAAATTGTTATTCTTCGAGTCCTTTAAGCAGCTCAACTTTGTAGACATCATTAAAATCCAACCTCCTAAACATCATTAAATCATTCATTCATTCGACTGGACTCCATTGCACTTAAAACAGTCAAACGGATCTATAGACAACGTAGAAAATTTTGGTATTCTGCCCAACAACTGCCCCGGTGCTTGATTTTACTCTCGACAAACCCTAGCAAATACACCTGGTGCTGCTCCTGACCAGCGTTTACAAAGTGTATGTTATATTAATTTTAATAAGTCGAACTAATTTGAACATTTTCCAAATCGTTAACCACAACAAAGAGTTTTGAGAATTTGTCCGATTTACGAAACCCTATTGCGTGCTGCCATACACAATTTTTCCCTTAGACTCCCAAGTAATTCGGTAAGCAACTTTCCGTCTAGTGAATGTGATGATATTTTAGCATCCTCCTCGAATATTTTGAAGTAAAGCTATCAAATTTGGAAAAAATAAATATAGCACTCATATATTGCTTCAAAGTGAACAATGAAAAAGGGTTTTGAAGTGCATTTCGATATTTAGATTTAATAATTTCAATACATTAAAAAAAATCAGCGATAGGTTTATAATAGTTTATGATATTAATCATTTTATAAATTAACAATATTAAAAATATTTGGAATATTTTCATCCACCATTATAAAATAGATAATGAGCATGTAAAAAAAATCTTTTAACTTATATTTATTAGAAAGAAAAAGTATTGCTAAAACATTTTATATAAAAACTTTATATTATTGGGAAAAAAAATATTGCTAATTTTTTTATGTAATAACCAAATTTTATTAGACTCATTACTTTATAATTGTATTTAAGTATATTTGGAATTTAAAGCTTAAATCTCATGATTTACATAATACTTCCTGACATGACAATTACCAATTAAACTACCTCTTTGCTCTGAAAAATACTTTAAACTACAATTTCAAACAAAATAAAGTAATTTAAATTAAAATATTTATATAATTTATTTTAATTATAAAAAATAAAAATAAAAATAATTGAAATCTTAAAAAATAAATTATATATATTTATAGTAAAATTTAGGTAGTATATTCTATTTATAAAATAAGAACTAAAATATTTAAGATTTCAGAAGACATCCATAAAACATAATATTGACAATATTTAAGCTAAAACAAACATTGAAATCATTTCTTAAAAAAAAATTTTTTGCAAATTACATTGGTAAAACATTTAAGTAAAACAATGGTTTAAAATCCTTTCATAAATTAATTTAGAAATCAATAAAAAAACCAAACCCAAAAATTATAATTTTTATCATATTTATAAAACTTAAATAATCTTTAAACTTCTAATATATTCACTTACAAAAAAAAAATGCAATATCTATTTAAAATATTTTATAAGTAAAAATATTAAATAATAAAAATTTTAAATAAAATTTTATAAATTAATATAATATTTATACACTATGACAATAATAACTTGGAGGAAGTGTATTCTTACAAGTACCTAGGAATTGATATTCATCACAAGCTCAACTGGAATTATAGCATTGAGAAAAGGATTAATGGGGGGTGGAAAGTTTATTTTGGTCTTGAAAATAATCGTAAAACGGCAAACCTCCTAATGTGGGATAAAAAGAAGTTCCTCTTTGAAACTTTAGTCACTCCTGTTATCTTATATGGATGTGAGGTCTGGGGTTGCAGCATCTCTAGAGAATCAAGAAAGATTGAGCAAATCCAGAAGCATTTTACAACATATAACCTGAAAATTAAAAGCAATACACCCTATCATATTCTCCTTATAGAAGTAGGTCTTTCCCCTATCGAGAGCCTAGCTATGACTAGGCTTCTGTTGTACAAGCACAAACTCAATAACATAGGAGATCGTAGACTTACTAAGCTAGCTTTAAATTCTAGCCAAAACCACCTAAGGCTCAAGTGGGAGTGGTATAAAGACAATAGGGCCTGGTTAAATCTTTGAGAGATCAATGAGAATGATGCATTGCAAAACATTAATAACATTAAAAATATTGTTACTTCTAAGTTCAAAGAAAAAATTTGGTGTGAGAAAGATTTAGCAGTTAAAATAAAATTAAGTTATTATAAGAAGATCATCAACCCCACCCTAGAAGATCAAAAGTATCTCTTTGTTTTAAATAGCTGAAAGAAGAAAATTAATATAGCAAAGATTAAAACGAACTCTCATGAGCTCCATAGTGAAACAAGTCGTTGGGCAGTTCCTAAAACACCATGGATGGAAAGGATCTGTCATCTCTATGAGAATAGGAACATCGAGGATGAAAACCACTTCCTGTTAGAGTGCCCGGGTACAACCACATTAGATCTCAGTTTCATAATCTTTTAGATAGAGGAGGAATGACCTGTTATAGAGTTTTTGTAAACCCAACATTTCAGACTACCAAGTGAGTCCATCATCAAGGGATGCGTCAATAGATATTCTCCACCTCATGATGATGGACTCACTTGGTAGTCCGAAACGTTGGGTTTACAAAAACTCTATAACAGGTCATTCCTCCTCTATCTAAAACTATCATCACCTGTATGGATTCATTATTCATAATCTTTGTCATAATACTGACCTTCCTAGCCTTTTAAGATGTCAAAATTATAGTGAGCTCGAAAGACTTTTCTCCAAGCTTTTTGGGCATATGAATAAAATCTTAAATCAAACTAAATAATTTGTTTCTTTAGGTCCGATAAACCAAAGTTTGGTATGAGTGGACGTTAATTATCATCATCATTATCATCAATATGTATTCATAAACTTTACTTACAAATAAGAAGTTCTAATATCTAATCTCCCTAACTCTTATGTTCTAATAACTACCTTTACAAATCTATATTAATTTTTCCAAATGATGCTATAATTTCCTTTCTAATAATAAAAGAAATGAAATCTAAATGTATTATATAATTAATTATAATTTATTAGTGGAACTTTGGCTTTATCTATATTAAAAATATAAAAAGAGATTATATAATTTGATATACAACTAAAAATGCCATATATAATTAATATATACACATTAGATGATGTAAAAAAATTGTGATTATAAGAATGAACATTATATTTTTTTAAAGTAGTCATAAATTTGGTATAAAAATGAATATTGGTTTATGATGAAAATATGTAATATATATATATATATATAATATTATATAAATAATTGTCTAAATTAATTAAAAAATAATTATCTAAATTTTTTATTAAATAAATTTATTTAAATAAAAAATTTACAAAAATATATACAATCTTTTAAAAAAATTATACTTACAAAACATATTAAATATATTTATAATATTCACCACAATTTCTATACTTTTGACTATTAATGAATCCTTAAAACTAGTCATAGATGGAATCCTTTTATTTCCAAAGTGCCTATCAGACCTTGGGCTGTATAGCGCTGAGCGCTTGTTTTCGAAATCCTCCCTGTGGTAAGTACTTGTTTGGGATCATGAAAATATAATGAAAAATATTGCATTTTTCAATATTAATAAATGTGATATATTCTTTGCACGCGAATCGTGCATTAATGAGTGACGCATAGTTGTAGTTGTGTTACAACATGTGGACTATGTAGTCATTGAATTGGGCATAATTCAATATTTATTGATATTTAGTTTTTTTACCTTTTTTTGTGTTATTTTAACCAAACGTTTTTTTTTCATTATAATCTAATTATAGTTAATGGATTAGATTTGTATTTTAATATAGCTTAATATATTATGGTTTGTTGCACAGTGTCTTGATATTGATGAAGAAAATGTATTGAATAAGATAGAGGTGTGTGTTTTAATTTTTTATGATTTTTTAGTGAGGGTTTTGAGGGTGAATTTCCCATATATGTTTCATTTTTTTTTTTTTTTTGAGAAAATGTGTACAGTGCTTTACTTACTTAATGCATGTCTATATGTAAGATGCTACGTTTTTTTAGAACTTCAAATGGCTTACAATATCAATTCTAATTTGGAAAAATTTCTCAACTTAATTAAGATTCCTCACTTCATCCCAGAAAACCAATGTTTTACACTAAATATTATATGAGTTTATTTAAGATTCCTCACTTCATCCCAGAAAACCAATGTCTTACACTAAATATTATGAGTTTATTCTTATATGCATTAGTATATTTCTTATTCTAGACTCTCTGTAGATTATAATTTATTTTCTAACTTTCTATTCCATTTCCTCAAAAAAAAAACTAACTCAAGTGTGATCTTATATATCCAATTATTTAAGCCAAAATTATAGTGTTGCACATTCTATCCTAGAAGTCCTCAAATAATAAAGGAAAGCTTAGAGATGGTGAAGAAATCCTCAAATAATAAAGGAAAGCTTAGAGATGGTGAAGAAGGAGAAAACCCCAAGGTACCATTTAGGGATTAAAAACCAAAGGAAGAGGGTATATGGAGGAATATTCAAGTACTTTATTCTAAAGGAAGAAATACTCATGGAGTAGCCATCAGGAAAGGAAGAAATACTCATGGAGTAGCCATCAGGATAGTGGTTAGACACGTTCAAGATATGGGGGCATTACATAAACTTGTTTTCCTTCATAACTCCCTTTATATGCATTACATATATTTTAACAAACTTTTTCATATGCATTTTAAATTAATACAGCCATCTTAAATTACATTATGATTGATGTTATTATTTGTTTCCAACTTTAAAAGAAATTAAGATATATCATATTGTTAATGGATCCCTATAAACAATTTTATAGAAAAATAACATATATACACATATATCTCAAAATTGTTTTCTATAAAAAAAAGCTACATGATTTGATGCACAAGTTAAATATTTATATACACATAATATTACATATTAGATGATGTTAAAGATCATGATTATAAAAAGAGCTATTGATTTTTCTTTCCTTTCGGAATAGCACTAATGTCAATGTGGCTATAAACTTTAGACAAAATGGATATATTCCTCTATGATGATAATTTTTTAAAAAAAATAGGGACAAAATTTTGTCTTTTTTAATTTTTATTTTTTCCAAAATTGATTTCTCAATTGTTATTTTAAATTTAAAATTAAAATTATTTGCTTATTTTTTGCTAAATAAATTAGTTACTTAAAAAGTCACCAAATTTTTTTTTAAATGATATATTTAATCCTTTAGAATTTTATTCTTTTATAAAAGTATCTCAAAATACATTACAAATGTAATTGTATCAATTATTAATATGTACAAAAATTTTAACACACTTAGAAATATTTATGGGTCCTCACAATTTTACCTAGATGGAATCCTTCTATTTCAAAGTTGCATCATCTATTATCATTAGGTTTCACCTTGACTATTATATCTTATCATGTTCATTCGCAAAGGCTCTTAAAATTACGGAAAATAAAGTCAATATATTATAGATATTATGAGGGAGGAATGTGCATTTAAGGTACATGGATGTTGATAAAATGGAGGGTTATGCATGGTTAAGGGCATTATGAAAAGGGGTGTCTAGCAAAATTTAGAAATATCTAGTAAAAATAGATAATTTTTATTTGAAAAGTAGTTTAACAAAAAAAAAATGGGAGATATTTATCAATATTTAGTGAAATTTGGGGTACTATTTAATATACCCATTAAATGCAAGTGTTATGCCATATGTTGCTTGAGTGAAGACCTCATGCCTATTATAGATTGTCTCTATTGAACCTCGTCCTACATAGTCGCTCAATTAAAGGGCATAGTTACCTTCTCATTGAGGATGCATAAGGGCTTGGTTTTGGAAATTTTCATGTGGTTCCACCCAAGAGAAAAATTCTCAATAAAAGGACTTGTTTAGGGTTATGTCCATAGCTTTTAAGAAACAATATATGGAAACATGCGTTTCCTAATATTACTAGAAAAATGTAGTATATTATATGCATGTGGATTGTGCATCTGGGCATGAGGCATCAATCACAGTTGCATTAATCCATGGGGAATTAGCTACAACATCTGGACTATGCATTCATCCACGATCCGTTCACTACATTATGCATTAACAAATATTCACAAATTAGTAATTTTCTAGTCCCTTTTTTAGTTTTTTACGCCAATGGGTTTTGACCCATTGTAGTGTTACGCTTTCTCCCCCAAAATCCTCAAATGGTGAAAGGAAATCTTAAAAATGATAAAGAAGGGGAAATCCGGGTAGAGCATCATTTAGGGATTCAAAACTAAAAGGGAAATCAAGTAATTAATTCGTGCGGAGTAGCCATCGTGAAAGCAATCATAAGGAAGTGGAATTATGTGAGATGCCGGGAGAGCGATATAAGATGTCAATTTTATTTTAAAGGAAATTTTCATAAACCTCTATTTTTTCATAATTATTGATCACGCTAGCAAAACCTATATTTCTTCATAATTATCAACCTACTTTTATATATTCCTATAACCCTAACAAATCATTTCATACGCGTTTTTCATCCTAAGAATTATATCATCATGATGTTATAGTTCCTTTCTCCATACTATGAGAAACTAGTATTATGTAGTTAATTATAGCTATCAAGTTGATCCTTGTTCTTTGGCCCTTTTTTTAAACTTTATAAAAACATAAAATATGCACATATATAGATGGTAAGGTGTTCAAATATTTAAGTAAAATATTTACCTATTATGTAAAAGATTTTGGTTATAAAATGAGTTATTTTTAAATGATAAAGAATTAAAAAAAAAAAAAATATTTTTATATAGAAATTTCAAAAATTATTTAAAAATTAAATTATTATTTAGTTTTTTTTTTAAATAAAAAAAATAAATTTCATTAAATAATAATTTTCTTTTGTTTAAATAATTTTTTAATTGTATTTTAATTCAAAATTATTTGGCCAAACTTTTATAGAATAAATTAGTTTATTGAAAAAAACACCAAAATTTTCTAAAAACTATATAAAATCCTTTAACAAAAAAATATGTTGTTACAAAAGTATCTTAAAACATAATATAGTTGCAGTTTTATCAATTTGCGATATTCAAGAAGAATTTTACACTTATAAGTAATATGGATACCTACAATTTTCCCCAAATGGAATATTTTTATATCTAAGTTACTTCATCTTATATATAATGTTTCTATTGGACTTTCGCATTGATAGTTACTCAATTCTAAAGCAAATTAAACTTCTCATTGAGGATGCATAAGCACTTACTTTTGGAATTCTTTATATAGTTATACCAAAAGAATTCCTAATAAAGCATGTTTATAGGATCATTTCTATAGCTTTTAAGATAAGATAAAACAATTGTATTTTTTATTATTACTATGAAATGTGTTATATTCTTAACATGTCTAGTGTGTATTCATGCACAAGGCATCATCCATAGTTGCATTCATCCATGAGGTATTAGTTACAATATCCAAAATATGCATGCATCCATGATATGCTCATTTCACCAATCACAATCCAATATTCACACTACTAAGTTTTTGGTCCTTTTTTTTCTTTTAGATCCAATGGTTTTTCGCCCATTGTAACATACCCCTACTACTCCTAGCCCCTTGCTAAGGTTAACAAGAGGCAGTTATTATGAAGGCCCGATTTCCATAGTCACTTTATGGGAGATGGGGTCTAAAATTTTCACTTCCTTTCACCTTGAAAAAATTCAAAACAAATGATGCCATTGTGTTCGTCTCGTCAAGACGAAACTGGTGATATAAAATTTGTCCCAATTCGGCTCTCGGATGATCATATATGGTTGATTGAAATCATGGCCAGTTAAACAACGCCATGCCACATGGTGCCCACATGGATCCCTTGTGATTGCCCATGTCATAAGTCAACTATGAACTATTGATTCATTCATACTCCAGGTCATAAGGTTTAATGGAGGATTCAGTACACACAAATATATTCATTTGACATGTGTGGGTGCAAGCCACCCTTTTCAACTCACCCCTGGGATTTCAATCCTGAGCATTCCCTTATAATCTTCGTCCAAATCTGTCGTTATGACGAGGACTAGGCAGATGTGGTGGTTGATGGAGGGTGGACAAAACATGTCACATATTAACCAATGTCGGGGTGACGAGCCTATTACAATTTTGTAGATCGTTAGAAGATAGGAACAGAAACTTTCCCATCTCCCCAGAGTTTATCTCCCGAAAGGTTGAATGGTGTGCGACAAGGAGACAAGCTAGGGTGACTCAACGTTGGGAGGATGTGGCATGAGAACCCAATTGAGTACGGGAAGGCAAGAGATCGAACACTAGGTGGAAACATCCTCCACCACTACTCATGTCATCCCATGAGGAGATCCCTTGAAGGAATAAGAGCTTGTTTCCAGGAGCAGGTCGGGGTGACGAGGCTCATGGATTATGTGGCGGTGGAACATGAACGTCCAATAAAAACCACAAAGAGTGGTCATGCGACTATTGAAATGTCTCGGGCGCTTAAAGATTGGTCAGGTCAAGATGATGTGTCTCGGAGGGCCACGATCATGAGCCTTGGTTGCATGCAACACATGGTAAGGCATCGAGGGTGTTGAAGTTAAACACCAAAATCATAGGCCATGGTTGAAAGGTGTCATAAAAAGGAAACTTCGCTAAGGGATAGGGTGATGATATGATGCTTGAGCTTGCGCAACGTTACAAGGTATGAAAAGATTCTTCCCAAAGCTCTATATAAGAGTGCTTCCACCTTTCCATAATCATGATTTTTTGCAAGTATGAACAAAATTAAATCTTGCAATTGGGTGAAGGAAGTGCATGAATACCTTCCCCTCCCATCCCTCCCTTCCCCCCACACACACACATAACTATGTGTGTGTAAATACGTATATGAACCCACATGCACGTAAACATTATCCTTCCTAAGCTTGAAAACAATGGAACCAGGCTTAGTACCCAGCTCTATAAGCGATATGGTAAATAAAACAAGGATTTTCCAATTCATAATTACTAAGACCCATTATACAAATTGCAACCCCATCTTAGAGATAAATCAAGCCCATCTTATCTTCCACCGATCTCTTTACCCTAACTAGAAATAAGAATGATTCCTATAACTTTTATACGTATTTACACACAGACATATTTGTGTGCGTGTGTGTGTAAATACGTATATGAATCCACATGCACGTAAACGCTATCATTCCTAAACTTGAAAATAATGGAACCAAGCTTAATAACCAACTCTGTAAGCGATATGGTAAATAAAACAAGGATTTTCCAATTCATAATTGCTAAGACCCATTAGACAAATTGTAAGCTCATAACCACTCATAAAGGTTTACAAACCTCTTAGGATAATAATAATAAAGATAAATCAAGCCCATACCTCTTAGGATGAGAATAATAGAGATAAATCAAACCCATCTTATCTGCCACCCATCTCTTTACCCCAACCAAAAATAAAAATGATCCTTATAACATTTATACCATTCTTGGTATATTTTCAAAATTTAGTACTCATCTTCCTCCACGATTCAGATGGAAGGCCAACCATTTCTTTTGATAGCCCATGTTATTTCCAAATCTTTGTCTCTGCCATCACAATACTAGACTCCTTTGCACTTAAACAGTCAAACGGGTCTATAGAGAAAGTAGAAAACTTAGTATGCTGCCAAAACACTCTCCTCATGTTTGATTTTACTCTCGACAAAACCCTAGCAAATACACCTGCTGATCCTTTGACCAGCGTTTACAGAGTGTATATTATATTTAATAAGTCGAACTAATTTGAAGATTTTTCAAATCGTTAACCATAACCACAACAAAGAGCTTTGAGAATTTGTCCGATTTACGAAACCCTATTGCGTGCTGCCATACGCAACTTTTCACTGGGACTCCCAAGTGATTCGATAAACAGTTTTCCGTCTAAGGAATGTCATGGTATCTTAGCATCAATGATATTGTCAGACTTTTCCTCCTCGAATTTTTTGAAGTAACTTATCAAATATGGAGAAAATAAATATATATAGGATGCATACATTGCTTCAAAGTAAAACAATAAAAAGTGTTTAGGAATGCATTTGGATGTTTAGATTTAATAATTTTAATATATTAAAATGAAAAATAAAAAATAAAAAATTTTTCATATATGTTCATATTATTTTATGATATTAATCATCTTCTAATTTAAAATATTTATTAGGATATTAGTTATTTTAATTCATCAAAGTTAAAGTTGTTTGGAATATTTTTGCTCACCTATTATAGAATAGATAGTGAGAGTGTATTATTAAGATACTCAGTGATGTGAAGGTCAAGGGGAGATACTTAATGATGTGAAGGTCAAGAGTTGGTGTGACCCAGGTCAAATGTCATCCTCACATGGTAGAGTGTAATATCCTTGGGTAGTGGTTTCTTAAACATGCAACTATCTGAAACTCAGACAACTTAACAAACAAACAAACAAAAAATTACTTAAAACATTTTTAATAAATAAACTAATTTCATTTAAATAGATATTAACCACTAAATAATATTTAAAATATTTTTTTTATTATTAAGTTCTTTATTTAAATTTATTTAACTTTATATTTAAATATTTAAAATTTATACATTTTAATAAATTATTTTCTTCATCAATTTAAAATAATATATTTATATAAATAAAATAATTTTATATTAAAAATATATATTTAAAATTTTCTTAAATTATATTTTTCACACTTTTAATATTTTATTTTTAATATTTGATTTGTTTTCTATATTTTTTTCTATTAAAAAAAACTTTAATATCGAAATAAAAGAGAAATTTCTATCAATTTTGTTACAAAATATGGTTTCATAATTATCAAGTTATTTAACTTTATATTTAAATATTTAAAATTTATATATTATAATAAATTATTTTTCTTCATCCATTTAAAATAATATATTTATATAAATAAAAAAATTTTATATTAAAATATCTAATTTAAAATTTCTTACATTATATTTTGCACACTTTTAATATTCTATTTTTAATATTTGATTTGTTTTCTATATTTTTTTTTTATTAAAAAAACTTTTAATATCAAAATAAAAGAAAATTTTCTATAAATTTTGTTACATAGTGTGGTTTCATAATTCTCAGGTTTAACGACTAGAATTTTTGTTACAAAGTATGATCTCATAATTATCATGTTTAACGACTAATATGTGAAAACCTCTTTTAAACCTTTCAATATCAAAATAAAAATAAATTTCTATAAATTTTGTTACAAAATATGATTTCATAACGATCATGTAACAACTAGTATGTGAAAAACTTTTCCAACTTAAATTTTTGGAAAAGGAAACTGTTAGAACTTTTCATAAAATACTCTGATTTCACTAGCAAAGGGAGACATGACTCTCATTGTTGTTATAGCTACAATTAGATACACTTAGTAAGATTCTTACTAGTCCCTATTTGGGACTATTAGCGACCGATAAAGCGTTGACGGGGTATTAATCTTTCGTTTGACCAAAAATATTTATGTGCATCACAACTTTAACCAAAGTTTTAATATTAGAAAATAATATAAAATTTATTATGTAATTTCTGATTGGACAACAAAGTTGAGGGCCTTATTGCGGGCTTCACAGCTTTCAAGACATTCATGTTCGGGTAAAAGTGAGATATCCATAGTTTTCAAATATGGAAAGTTCACTAGTTCGCTTGATATAGTAAGCCTATATAATACATATTGAATTCTTCTCTAGTGTAATAAATATCAAAAGCCAGTATAATACATATCGCACGTCATCACTCCAACGCACCTCATGGAAAAATGCATGTCGTCACCTCCCTGGTGTTGGACACAATATTGCCTTTGAAGCTCGAGTTCTGAGTCACTGTCTAAGGGATTATGGATTAATCACCATTCCGAAAGCTACTTGTACATAGAGCTAATTTTAATAGTCATTTGAGGCGAGCAATAGAACTCTCGTTGAAGATTAATGTGGCCATATGAGGGAAACAAAGATCCTGAGATCCATAGCCACAACCCTAAAGATTAATGCGGTTGTTTGAGGGAAACAAAAATCCATAGCCAGAAGGTCGTTTGAGGGAAACAAAAATCCATACCCAGAAGCCTGAGGAAGGTCAGCGAGCCTCTGGAAGACGGAAACAAAGATTCATATCCACAAGGCCGAGGAAGGTCAATGAGCCTCTGGTAGGGTTTGAGGTTATGCCAAAGAAATTTGTATGAAGCCATGGACGAAGCAAAGAGAGCCTCTGTTTTCTTGTCGGATTTAAAGGACCTTAAAGGAGTACTACGCAGCACCCACGGGAGAGCAGAGAAAACCTATGTTTTCTATCTGAATTTAAAGGACCTTAAAGGCGTACTACGCAACACCCACATGAATTGATGTCGGCTAGCTTCTTTGCCTAAAGCACGAGAAATGGTGCACAAACCAAAAAAGGGCTTCATTTGTGCTTGAGATCGGCGGGAAGCCCGGTAGCGTCCTTGAACGAAAATGTAATCTTGATCTTCGGAATAAAGAACATGAGAGAAAGCAAAGAAGCTGTCGAAGTTAAGAAAATGTACATGGGTATGCAGAGTTTTTCTGTCACATTGAACATGGCGGTGCAGAAGAGATCAATGATGAAAGTAGAGACTAGCTAGGTAGAGTCGAGGAGGCATCTCACACCAATTTCTACCAAACATTTTGATTTGTCCATAATCTCAGCTAATCGAGTTTCGATTTTCATGTGTTCTACGTCTTCGATTTCCACCTCGTCCAGTGGCAGTTGGAGAAAGTTGATGTCCAGACACGCGGATGCCATGCCATCCGAGAAAGCAGGGCACTGATCTACAAAACTACTATTCACTCAATAATACTTCATTGGAATAGCTAAAGACAAGCTCTGAATTTCATTCAAAAACATTTCTTAGGAAACATTTGTGTAGTTCTCTAACGGGGCGTGTTGAACAGAGCAACGAAATTACGTGTTGAACAGAGCAACAAAACTGGACAAAAGAGGTGGAAACTTTCCTAAAAATTGAAACAAGCCGCACTCACAAAGATGCATGTCAAGTACGTACTTTAAATTAGAATTCAAAAAGTAATTAGAAGAATTTTTAACTTTTTTTTAATAAATTATAAATTATAATTAAAACTATGGTGAAACAAGCGGCACTCACAAAGATGCATGTCAAGTATGTGTATCACTTTCAATTAGAATTTAAAAAGTAGTTAGAAGAATTTTTAACCTTTTATTTAATAAATTATAGACTATAATTCAAACTATGGTGTTTGTTTATGGAAATTTCATTTACTAAATTTGTAGTCAGCATGTCTGATAACTATATTGATGCTACAGTGATGATAAATTTATCATGGAATAAAAAACATAAAATCGTCCATCTTAACCAAGTCATACGCACAATCACGCAAACCGATATTTAACATGGATTAGTAATGATATCTCTCATACATGAAATATTATTATTATTTTGGAGTAGCCATTTCTTTTCAAAAGTGGAGGTGAAATGATATATGAAAAGTCTTAACACTGTAAAATGCATATATTTTCCCAGGCGTTTGCGTTTAGGGATGGAACCATCACGCTGAGTTAAATTTTCAACCCATGTAAGAACCACCTTCTTTAATCATTGAAGGAGAGATACGGGCGTGACCAGAATGGGGTGGGTCCCCTCGCTATGGAGGAGAGGGTTTCTTTCTTCGTCAAAGCATGTAAGAGTGAGGGGGCCATTCGCTTACGGCAAGGACTACCAACTGCATGCATCATTTGTTTATTTTTGTTGGCTTCACCCATAAAAATTTGAATCTTAAATATTACAAATTGCACAATACTTCTAACATCACAAATATCAATTAAATTACTCTGTAACTTAAAAACTACTTTAAAATATAATTATACATAACATAACACAAATTTAAATTTAAAATATTATACATTATTCAATATTAAAAAAAAATTGAGAATCTTTAAAAATAAATATATAAATTGGTGTATGAAAATTTTAAAATGATATACTCTGTTATAAAAATGAATATTTAAAATTTCAAAAAGATATTATTATAAACATAATATCACATCACAAGAATTTCTAACATCACAATAATTAAAGTAAACAAAAATAAAATAATCAAAAACTTTGATATGAATTATATTGATGTAAATTTAAGTAAAAACAATGTTTAAAAATATTTCAATAATTAATTTACAAACTTAGTATAGAAAACCTAAACAAAGTTATAATTTTATCATATTTATAAACTTATATAACTTTTACCCCACTTATAATATAATCTGCATTGATAAACCTTACTCACTTACAAATAAAAAATCATAATATCTTTAAGAGTATTTTACCCTAAATCTTATGTTGCCATGAATTACAAATTTGGTATAAGAATTATAATTCAATCGTATTATAAATTAATATAATCTTTATATAATTAGAAGTATAATATGTATTTATAAACTTTATTCATAAACCTTGTTTACAAATAAGAAGTTATAATATTTATTTAAAGGTATTTTTAGTTGAAAATAATTAATATTATTTTGTATTAATGGAGAAATGGTTACACAAGTTGTAACATATCTCTTTAGTTTAGGATTTGTTCCTAGAGTTTAGGAGTTTGGTTGCAACTTCCTGATTTCTAGTAATGTACTTAATGATGTAATTACTCATTTGATGTATGTAGAGTGTACGGTGATACCAAGATAAAAATCAGACTTGAATTAAAAAAGGAGTTGTAGCTCACAGGTGAGTACTGCACCTGGATACTGCACTCAAACAAAGAGATCTCTCTCCGTACACTCTACATACATCAAATGAGTAATTACATCATTAAGTACATTACTAGAGATTGGGAAGTTGCAATCAAACTCCTAAACTCTAGGAACAAATCCTAAACACTCTACATACATCAAATGAGTAATTACATCATTAAGTACATTACTAGAGATTGGGAAGTTGCAATCAAACTCCTAAACTCTAGGAACAAATCCTAAACTAAGGAGATACATTACAACTTGTGTAACCATTTATCCATTAATAAAAAATAATATTAATTCAAGCTATGGTGTTTGTTTACGGAAATTTAATTTACTAAATTCTTAGTCAGCATGTCTGATAACTATATTGATGCTACAGTGATGATAAATTTATCATGGAATAAAAAACATAAAACCGTCCAAGTCATACGCACAATCACGGGAACCGATATTTAACATGGATTAGTAATGATATCTCTCATACATGAAATATTATTATTATTTTGGAGTAGCCATTTCTTTTCAAAAGTGGAGTTGAAATGATATATGAAAAGTCTTAACACTGTAAAATGCATATATTTTCCTAGGCGATTGCGTTTAGAGACGGAACCATCACGCTGAATTAAATTTTCAACCCATGTAAGAACCACCTTCTCTAATCATTGAAGGAGAGATACGGGCGTGACCAGAATGGGGTGGGTCCCCTCGCTATGGAGGAGAGGGTTTTTTTCTTCGTCAAAGCATGTAAGAGTGAGGGGGCTATTCGCTTACGGCAGGGACTACCGACTGCATGCAGCATTTGTTTATTTTTGTTAGCTTCACTCATAAAAATTTGAATCTTAAATATCACAAATTGCACAATATTTCTAACATCACAAACATCAAATAAATTACTCTATAACTTAAAAATTACTTTAAAATATAATTATACATAACATAACACAATTTAAATTAAATATTATACATTTTATTTCAATATTAAAAAAATTGAAATCTTAAAAAATAAATAAATAAATAGATAATGTGTATAAAATAAATTTTAAAAGATATTACTTCTGTTTATAATAAAATTGAATATTTAAAATTTCAAAAAGATATTATTATAAACATAATATCACATCACAAGAATTTCTAACATCACAATAATTAAAGTAAACAAAAATAAAATAATCAAAAACTTTGATATCAATTATATTGATGTAAATTTAAGTAAAAACAATGTTTAAAAATATTTCAATAATTAATTTACAAACTTAGTATAGAAAACTTAAACAAAGTTATAATTTTATCATATTTATAAACTTATATAACTTTTACCCCACTTATAATATAATCTGCGTTGATAAACCTTACTCACTTACAAATAAAAAATCATAATATCTTTAAGAGTATTTTACCCAAAATTTTATGTGGCCATGAATTACAAATTTGGTATAAGAAGTATAATTCTATCGTATTTATAAATTAATATAATCTTTATATAATTAGAAGTATAATATGTATTTATAAACTTTATTCATAAACCTTGTTTACCAATAACAAGTTATAATATTTATTTAAAGGTATTTTTAGTTGAAAATAATTAATATTATTTTGTATTAATGGAGAAATGGTTACACAAGTTGTAACATATCTCTTTAGTTTAGGATTTGTTCCTAGAGTTTAGGAGTTTGGTTGCATCTTATGCTTTCAAACTATTCAACAAACTTGAAGACAACATCACAAAACAGTTGCCAGTATATCCATGTTAGTTATATCAATTACAACTCACTCTTATGAGTATCCCTATGTTGCTGGTTCAAATTCCAGGGATTTGAATAGTGTGCGGGGCTGGTCTGAACAAAATACTCATACTCTGAGATTATGAAAAGTGAGTGGCACAAAATTGTACATATTTTCAGATGCCAAAGTTCGGAAGACACTTTTCATGTGCAGAGACAATTACAAAAACAAATGGGTGATGGATTAAGGTTTGTTGGTTCAAATCCCTGGAAGCTCAATAAGCACGATAACAACGAATAAGCACGATAACAACGAAAATTTCATAGAATAGAACATCTGTTGGGAGATAGTTTTAGGTGATGGTAAGATATTAAGCAGACTTGCACTCCTAAGCGAGCCAGGTAGCTAAAGGTTGAAGGGTAAAAGTTTTGCAGCCCCTGGGACAGTACTTCCCACCAAAAGCTTTGAATCAAATCAATATAGAGGCTGAAAATAGTGTTGGTGCACAAATACTAGCATGAAAAGCCACAAAGAACATCAAAATATCCACAAAAAAGGGATGAAAGATCCCTGTAGCCCTAAACCCTCAAAACCTGCCATGCATAGTTTACAAAAATTCCAAATAGGGTGTTTTATGTTGAAAAACCCAGAAATAGCTAGTAGGATTAAAATCCTACCAGATAGAGGCCATGGATGGTCACTGACCCTCTTCGGAGCTCGCCACACCTTCGCCAGACCTTCTCCATGCCTGCAACGAGACAAAATAAGCCATTAGACAACAGAAAAAAACCAAAAAAACCAGCACAGAGCAACAAAACCTACAATTACCTCTTAAAAAAAACCTTCGACCTCGAACTCGCTAAAACTGCAACTGGCTCCTCCCCAAACAACAAAAACTGCGAATTAAACCACCACCAAGGAAACCCTAAACAATCGGTGGTCCAAAATGACCAACAAATCCAGGCGGAAAACCACAAGAAAGCCAGAAACCCTGTTCCAACCATGAACGCGTAAACTCGAATAATGGCGGACATCAGCTCTTGGTTAGCAGACGAAGCATGCAAGTTCTGGGGTCGTCCTGCGCCATCTTCGGCAGAGGGCTTTGCCCAACAACTGGCCTCGAGCAGAAAGATAAAGGGAAAATGGAACATCGCAGCAATGACCCCAAACAAACCCTTGAAACGGTGCGGCAAGGAGTTTTAAGTACATGACATGATGCCCGACACGTGGACCTCCACGGCGGACAGGTGTCGTACGGTAGTCACGAGGGTTCACGTGGCGGTAGGCGACGTGGCGGGGAGGGCGCACAGGTAATGGCGTCCCTCCCCTATATAAGGTTTTTTTTCTTTTCTTCTTCATTTTTTTTCTTTAATTTCGAGGATAGGTTGATTAGAGAGGTAGGATTCATGGTGCACCTGAAGATCGTTTTGTAATATGCTTTGGAAAAGAAGGTAATAGAGGCAAGTTTTGTATGCGATAGAGTCAATCAGCTTCTTATGTGAGAATATTATAATTTAATGTAAAGTGTTGAATCTAAAGGTAATGAAAGAAGTTCCGAGTTACTTTTTTTTTTTGTTCAATAAGAAAAAACAACATGTTGTTATTTCATAGTAAACCTAAAAACAAAACATTAGAAATTCAACTAAAACTCTTTGGTGCCTATAGAAGATATGTTGGCTATATCTCAGACTGCCCGAATGTTAACAATACAAAATATTAATTACTTAGAAAGCTCCTTCATATAGTATTAGAAACTAATCATTAGTGATATCTAGAGAAAAATAAACATGTCTCTCAGAGAGTACAAAAAACAACAAGTACTCTGACTATGTTTATCCTAAATGTTTACATAAAAATTATCCACATAAGACTAACATTGATTATATATTGCTTCTTTCGATCAGATTAAGTGGACTTCCATTCTTCAAAGAAAATGATTCGAGAGGTCGAGGCAAGAATTTGTTTAGTTAAGGATTCTGCCATTTGTATTCCATTTCTTGTAAATATGTTGGAAGGTGAGAGAATGGAACATTTCCTTTAATGCCAATAGCTTGTCCTTCTAGTAGCTCAGATTGAGAACCTATAGAGAACACCTACCATTCAACCATTGTACAATGTGTATTGAATCCCCATAGACTTGTAAATGAAATATATTTTTATTGATAGCTTATGCAAGAAGAGTCCAGCATGCTATGAGCTCAACTTTAGTATTTATGCCCCATTCTAGGTTAACCCAAATATGATAAGACTTATTTCTTGGGAGCCTAATGAGAGCACCCCCACCACACACACCTCCTTGGGAGGCTTCATCAAAGAATATTGCCAGACAATTCTGATCATGAATGTGAAATCTAGACAATCTGGAAGCATTGGGAATTATAGACCTAGAAAACTCCTTTAAAACGCTTATAACTCTGGGAATTAGCACCTCTATATTAATAGATAGATTTTGAAAATATATATTTGTTTCTCATTCTCCATAAACCCTGTGCTATAAAAATGGGAAGATTATTATGACTACCCAAGTTGGAGTCCTGGTACTGAAGACAATCCTCAAAAGATTTAAAAGAAGATGAAACATGTAAATCTAGAATTAGTAGTGTCATGCCAAATTGCCTTTGAAACTGAGTAATGAACAAATAGATGGTTAATTGATTCTGATTCCAACATATAAATACAACATATGTTAGGATCTAAGAAACCTATTTTCATAAGATTATCCCAAGTGAAGATTTTATTCTCCAATAATAGCCATCCCAAACACCTCAATTTTTGCAGGAGTTTCCAATTCCATATTTTTCTATGCCACCAAACACTATACTCCGAAGAGGTTGAGACTAAAGAGGGATAAGCTTATTTAGTTGTAACTTGTCCAATGGAAGTATTCCGACTCGAGACAAGAGAATCCTCCACCTCACTTAAGAAAATACCATTTAAATAAAGGCCTCTAATAAAATTGTCCCATTCTAACAAAAAAATTCTAGAGAGGGCAAGATCACCAACCAACATATTAGTGTTAGTCTTGTTAGCTTGTCACCTGGATCAAATGTGCTTTTACTAAGCTTGTCAGGACTATCAAAATCAATTTTTTCATGTCTCTAGGTTTACATAGTAAAATTTGGTCACTATTTGGTCAATTTAAAAATGAGTTAAGTCTTTTGAAAATTCACTCATGCTGGTCACCTATTACATTTCTATGAAAGTGTCATAATAAAATAAAGTAAGTCATCATCATCATTTCATTCAGTTTTAGGTCATCCATTAGGTCGCTAGGGTTTCCAAGGTCCATCATTATCATGAATAAATCCAACAGTGAATAGAGCATGACAAGCAACTCTTTGACATTGATTTGTTGAGTTATCACAAATTCATCATGCTTTCAGTTTGAAAACCTCCAGAAGAAGAATTTCCAGTGCTCAGGAAAGTGAAAACACAGCTCAGGTTTCAGCCTTAAAGGTGACTCTCTTTTCAAAAGTGAAAAAATTAGTTTTCAAGGGTTTGTGGGTCCCATTTCTTTTCAAAAGGAGAAATTAATTTTCCTATATAAACTCAAAAGCCCCAAACTTGTCTTATCTACCTCTCATTCACTCTTGTGCATCGAGCTCTCCATCCCAAAAGAGAGAAAAACTCGTTTCCATAGGAAAAACTGGCAAAAATCTCTAGACGGTACGCTCAGAGACACTATACTATGCTTGGAGGCCTGGCGTTGTGCTTAGGAACACTGCGCTGCGCTGCACTCAAGCTAACTACACCGCGCTTAGGCCAGAGTGTCCAGAAATCGCCCGAATCTCTCCCAAAACTGATTTTAAAGATTGGTAACCTGATTTCATTGCATCCTAAGCTAGGCTACAAGTAAGTACATCATTCCAGTTGCTTCTTTGTTTTTCAAAATTATTTCATGCCAAAGATTTCTCCAATTAGGGTTTTGTAGTGAGTTTTTCATGAAAACTGATAGGGTTGATGATGGCCATTTTCATTTCTTGATTTTTAACATGTAAAATCTTGCCCTACACCTTTATACATGTTATATAAACTATGTAAACCACTCAATCAACTTCAAAACATAAGTTTACCTCGTTAAAAGTGAAATCGTAGTTCATTCCTAGGGGTTTTGGGCAATTTCATTAAAAACTCTATTTTTTCCTTGTCATAAACATTTCATTCCTCCATTGCTTTTTCATTCATTTTGATCAGTTTTCCATAGCTCATATCCACCTCTTTCAATCCTCTTTTACCATTTCATCAAACTTCACCTACCCATCATTCCACTTTCCACTCATACCTCACGATTTTTCTCATTTTCCTACTACTAAGGTTTCTGTCATCATATAAGCAGAATATTCACCAGAGAGGAAGAGACATCACAAGGGAGGGAAAATCCTCAAATATGAGCCATCAAATTGCAGTGAAATCAACTCATCTCCCTTTATCAAACAGTTCTTTGAAGATGTGAATTGCTTGGATTTCTACAAAAGGGTGAGTGAAGTAGGATTCAATGAGTAGTTGGCAGATTGGGTGGAAACATAGTTGAAAGGTGAAAGTGTTGTTATTGCTAGTGTTGAATTCACTTTTTCAGTGGCCTCCATTTCACTTGCTACAAGGCTACCAGACAATGGTGAATATTGGTTCAAGGGGATGAACCTAGATCTTGAGTATTATATACTCTTCTTGAAAACACCATACAGGGAAAAACATTCTCATGTTATGCCTTTTAGGTACTTATTCGAGAAGTATGCCCCCTTGATGAAGATTTTCATGAAGTTCTTTACATGTGAAGGAAGATTCTCCAGATTGTATGCTTATCATATTTTCCTCCTAATGCACTTTACCTCTTAGAAGCCACACAATATGTGCAACTATCTATGAAGGAGAATTGCCAAAATGTCAGAGAGGATACAGATGAATAACAAGGAGCACTAACCTAGCCTGTTTCATCATAGTCTAATCAAGACTATAGTCCTTCATCAACTTGTAAAGAAAGGTATGACTTGGGAAACTTTTTTGGAAATGGCCCTGAAATGGCATGAAGCCATGTAGCAGCTCAAACCTTTAGCATGCCAACACAACAAATGGAAGTGGGGTCCTCTAGTAAACTGTTTGAAAGTACCAAAGCACCTAAGCCTAAGGTGACTAGGATGTACAAGAGAAGGAAGAGGCTTTTGTTTGCTTCTCATGGTGAGAAAGGGGTCAAGCCTTCTACATCAACAAAACAGGGATCGACAACACAAGATAAGGACCTGGTTGAACATGAATTTGAGCTGGTTGATTTAGAGGTGAAGGATTAGACTTCAAGCATGCAACAGATGATCATAGATAAATATTATCAGATCAAAGATCTCACAATCAACGTGGCGAGGGAAAGGTACATCATTTCATTCCTTGAACATGAGAATAGTCATCTCAAAGCGAAGCAATTGATCATGGAAAAGGAGAAAACCAAATTATTGCAGCAGGCTAGCAAGGGAAAAACAGTCATAGAGTCAAGTGATCCTGAAAGAACACAAGGGAAGGGTAAGAGTTAAAGGCCAAGAATAAAAGGGCTAAAGAAGGCATTGAAAGAAGAAGAGGAACACATTTTGTTGAATGAAGAGCTAGACTTAGAGGACATAATTTCTCTTGAGGTCAATCAAGACAAGGAGTATTGGCTCAACAGGGTGAATGATCACTTGGAGAAGCTTCTGTAGAAGCCAAATAGAGACAATCAACTGCTTAGGCATATGGTGCACCACTAGCAAGCTCAAAGCATGATCTGTAATGTCAAAGTCAAGCAGCTTGAAAACAAGCTCAAAGAAGCCAAAAAGGACAAAAAAGATGAAGGATACTTGCTTAACAATCTATGAAGGATTAACATCTATCATTTTACAGCTTTTGGCCAATTTTGAGCAAATTCTGAGCAGTTTTGTTTTTTTGTGAATTTTGAAGCCAAATTTAGAAATTCAGCAGTTTGAGGAGCGCAGCGCCCTGGCACTGTGATTTTTCCTCAGGAATCTATTTCAAGAAAACTATACATTTTTGTAAAGATCTTTCCCTATAACAAAAACCCATTTGCTTAGATTTTCCAGAGGTGGCTCAGATTTTGAGAAAAGTGGAAAAAAGTGGCAAAAACCTAGCTTTCTGGACCCTTTTTGACATGTGCTGCGCTCTTGGAGCGACCTTGGGAGAATGGATTTTTGAAGGCCTTCCCATGGATCATATTCAAAAATTCAAACCATTATGGAAATAATACTTGAAGGGCTAGTTGACCGTTCTCTCAGATTGTCATTTGGACCTTAGGAAGGCACCTTAAAGTGAAATCAAAGCAGGTGGTGCGCTTCTGCATTTTTCTGTGTTTGAAATTGTAAATTTCACTGTGTAAAATTTCTAGTTTCTAGTTTGACTTAGTCAAATCAAAACTCTTTATGTAATGGCAATTTTTTCGAGGCTAGGCGATGTAGGCATGAATAAATGTACATGATAGATTTTTTTTTTTTTTATGTTTATTAGGCCTTATAAAGGAAGCAAACTCCTAAACAAACTTTGCAAGAAGAAGAGGAACACATTTTGCTGAATGAAGAGCTAGACCTAGAGGATAGAATTGCTCTTGAGGTCAATCAAGACAAGGAATATTGGATCCACAGGGTGAATGATCACTTGGAGAAGATTCTAGAGAAGGCAAACAGAGACAATCAACTACTTAGGAATATGGCGGACCACTACCAGGCTCAAAACATGAGATGTAACGTCAAAGTCAAGCCGCTTGAAAACAAGCTCAAAGAAGCCAAAAAGGACACAAAAGATGAAGGAAAATTAGAGATGCTTTTTGAAGCATCTATGAAGGTTCAAAATCTATCATTTTACAGCTCTTGGCCAATTTTGAGCAAATTCTGAGCAATTTTGGTTTTTTTTTAATTTTGAAGCCAAATTCAGAAATTTAGCAGTTCGAGGAGTGCATCGCCTTGGCGCTGTGCTTTTTACTTAGGCATCTATTTCAGAAAAACTCTACATTTTTGGAAATCTCTTGCCATCCTCTAAAAACCCATTTTCTCATATTTTTCAGAGATGGCTCATATTTTGAGTAAAGCGGAAAAGGTGGCAAAAAACTAGCTTTCTGGACCCTTTTTTGATAGGCGCTATGTTCTTGGAGCGACCTTGGGAGAATGGATTTTTTAAGGCCTTCCCATGGGTCATTTAAAAAAATTCAAATTGTTCTAGAAACGATACTTGAATGTCTAGTTGACCGTTCTCTGAGACCTTCATTTAGACCTCAGGAAGGTAGGTCCTGCAAGTGAGCTCAAAGTCGGAACTGTGCTTCTGCATTTTTCTGTTTTAAACTGTAAATTTCACTGTGTAAAATTTCTAGTTTCCAGTTTGACTTAGTCAAAGTCAAAAATCTTTATATAATGGAACGTGTTTCGAGGCTAGGTTATTAGGCATGAATACATGTACATGATAAATTTTTTTTATGCTTATTAGGCCTTATAAAGGAAGCAAACTCCTAAACAAACTCTCCAAGAAGTGTTTGAGTTTCACCTTCTCACTCTTACCTGTTGGTTGAGAGAATCTTGGAGTCATTTCCTCCACTTAGGAATTTGACTCCTGAAGGTGTGCAAGCAGTATAAGAGAGTCTATAGGTATCATTTCTCTTTCAGAGAGAAGGGTTGGACTTTTTGTGGAGGAGGCTTGCATGTAATCATCTTTTCAGCTAATACAGACACAATTGCAACTATTTTTAAGCAACTATAGCCCAGTGAGTTCATGGTGTTTGTTCTTCATTTTATTTGTCTTATAATGGTTAAAAAATCTTTATCTACATGATATCTCTTCTTTCTATGGATTCCTTGCAGTGAAATACATAGAATTCTTGTTAACAAGCTTTGTTTATTTGGTTTTCATAGTTATGTTTATGTCTTCCTAAGCTAATGAAATCATGTTTACTTATGCTCATTAGTTTCTTCTACACTCTCTATTCTATATTGCATTGACAATCTTTTGAATACACCATGGTCTTTTGACATTTAGCTCCTTTCCATATTTTCTTATGTTGTCCTACAACCTAGACCTATTTGTGACTCCAAACCCTAGTCTATCAAACCCTAAAATCTAAATTTTCACCAACACACAAACAATTATATATATCTAGCCTAAAAATTATTTGCTTTAAAGTCATTTCATAGATAAGAGACTTTGAGAGATCCCTCTCATGCTCAGTAGGGGTAGCTACTGAGCTGAAGTGGCTTGAGGTTACCCTTCTCGATCTCCTTTCAACCTAGGAAATTGTAAGGGACTAACACAACCAATAACCAGTTTTCTCACAACAATGCATAGGATTTTCAATGTGGCTCAAATTCAAAATTCCTTTTAAGTAAATTGATCAAATCTATAGAAAGAAGGTAATAATCTATACCTCTAATGAAAGGCTCCAATCCAAGAATAATTTGGTTCCCATTACAAACATTTTAGGAAATCCAAGAGAAGAGACAAGAAAAGGAGTCCATGAGTCATTTCCATATTATCGAGCCTTTCTAGGAAGAATTTGGATTGGATTGTCCAACCTAGACAATGAAATATATGTTCTTCAAATACTTAGCCTTAATAATTTGTTGCGAAAGACTAAAGCCATTTATAGCTCTCCATAAACTCTTCACATAGAGGGCAGTTCCAAACTAAAAAAAATTCTTGAAGCCTCATCCCCCTAAGCATTTGTGTTGTGATAATGGCTCCCACCTAACCTAGTGTATTCCTTCTTTCTCTCTTTTTCTTGTACACAAAAAACTAAACATCCTTTGTCTTAATTTATTAATTTAGGAATTTTTTGTAAGAGACAACAAATAAATTGGGATACTCTGTAAAACCACCTTTACAAGGATCATCCTTCCCTCAAAGGAAAGCCAGTTGATTTAACCCCCTTCCTCCCAGGTTCACTCAAGCAACCTGCCAGCCGGGGTAAACATGCGATGAGAGAGGCTACTATAAGGGATTCAACTTCCTTGGTGACCTTAAGGAAATGGAACCTATTAGTGTTAGTATCTTCACAGTTCCATCAGTGATCAAATTTCTCTTTTGCACGCATATTAGGTGTCTCATCCGATCAGCTGCATTCCATTAGGTCATGAATCATATGATGGTAGTGGTTTCATGTCAATTTCCCTCATGACATTCACTTGTTGACTTGTTCACACATTTATTTTTTTAGGTCATTTACTATCATCCTGTTTCATTTCATTTATAAAAATCAGGTTTTAGGGTTTCAGTCTCATTAGGTATTAGGGTTTCACCATGTCCAATGTCCAAAAAATCATTAATGAATAATGGTTAGAAGAATATGAATAATGTTTTAAATTGTAAATTTTACTATGTAATATTTCTTCCTTTGTTATTAGTTTCTCTTATGTGTATATGTGTCAGCATCTATTCCTTTCTTCATAACTAAATGAAACAAGATAAATAGGTGGAATCCATTGATATTCAGTGTTGTACCTTGAGGATACATTTAGTTTTTAATGTTTTTTGCTATTTGAGGAGGACTCATGAACTTTGCATGCCCTCCCCAACTCCTCACTGGTCTTAGACTTACCATCACACTCAATTCAAAGTGCCAAAACACCCACATACCTCGCCCCACAGAACATCCTGCAAATCTGAGTTGATTTCCTGGACCCAAAGCTACCTTCCTCATTTGATCCAACAACCAACTATCAAAATCAATCAAAATCCTCTAACCTAATATACCTAGCCTAAAATCAACATTTCATTTCAGTCATCTCAAGCCCTAGTTGCCATATTCTAATTGAGATTGACAAGGAGAGAGCCCTCTCCCGAATTGGTAGGGCTAGCTACCAGGTTAAGCATGGTTTGATGTTACCCTAGACCTACCTTCCTTTTGTTGGGTTGTGTTATATTCTTTCCACGACTAACCTATGTAGTGAACTGGGGGGTTAGAGGGGCAGCGGAGCCCCCCCTTCGCTGCGCCGATTGCGCAGCGGGGGGGTCACAGGGGGGTTTGAGGGGGGCAGGTAGCCCCCCTCTACAGGGTTCGAGGCAGCGCCCCGAGAAAATTTTTTTTGGACCCTATATTAGGTTGGGCGAACCTACCTATGGTTTTTCGGTCCATAGTTTTGGACGCGATGGTTTTCGGTCCATGGTATTGGATGCTTCGGCATGTATAAATATGTATTGTAACATTGAAAGGAATATAATGAAAAATCAAGCTGGTAGTCTCGGTTTTGAGATCCAGTGGGAAATCTTTGTGTATATGTGGTTTATGTGTTATGCAGGTAATTTCTGTACGGGGTTAAAACCTACAAGTATGCAGGTAATTTCTATACGGGGTTAAAACCTACAAGTATGCAGATAGGAAAGCATCAAAAGAAAAATGAATTGACGGGTTTGCAAGTCTAAGTGCACCCCCAAACAAAAGAAGAAGAAATGCTAGGTAAGTAGGCTGGGTAGGTAGTTCTGAGGTTGTTGAATTCTTGACCAGTTCCAGGTTTTCAGGTGTCATATCATGCAGGACATAATCAGCAAGGATTTGTGTGCAAGAAACTCAAAAGAGGTATAACTGACTCCCCTTCTCTGTTCTCCTCAATCATTAACTAACTTCCCCAAAAGAGGTCAAGATCTACTTGACACCTCTTAAGTTCCATCATCTTCATAACACTGGCTTGAGTAAAGATCTGATTTACTCAAAGTTGTTCCATATTTTCTCCAAAAGTATGGTCCTACCCCGTTGTAACAGCCTAAGCTCTCCCGAACTTAGCTCTTTCTTACCATCTCCATATTAACCATTAACATTATTATTTAGCTCCCTATTCTTCCCATCCCCTTATTAATATTAAGTCAAATCCCCCTACGTAATATCCCTCCCCCTGGTTGAAAAATAACCATAAGTACTCCCGAGAATTGTTCAGTTTATCTGAAACTCAGCAAGAACCCTTGACCCCCAAAACCACCTCCCAGATACAATGGACTCCTTCCAAAGTATAAAATCCCTTTGAGGAAATCGGACCCCTTCCGAAACCTCCAATGCCCTTCACACCCACTTACTTGCTTTTTCCTCCCAAAACTTACACTCTATAGAACCTTAAAGCCATATCGCATCGCAACATCGCATTGTCATCTCCATGCAGGTCATCACCCATCCGTCTCCGCCGATGTGATATTGCGATATCGTCGATCGGCAGTCGCAAGCGCCGAGTGTCCAACTCAGTCACCCCTCCATTCCCCGTCAACGCGATATTGCGATATCGTCGATTGTCAGTCGCAAGCGCTGAGTGTCCTACCCAAGCACCCCCCATTCCCCGCCGACGCGATATCGCGATATCGCATCGGAGTTTCTTCATCACATTACCTTCAACACTTCACCACATCACTCTGTACCAGGGACCCAGAGCTGATGTCATCCGCCGTACAGCCGACGCCATGCTTACGTCAGCAGCCAGAAAGCCGAAAACTTTGCGCAAGAAGAAAAATCGCACTTCGGAGCTCCAGATCAAGAAACAGAGGCAGTTTCCGATACTAGGCCATTTCGAGGAATCTTCGGGGAATCTTCTGATTTCCTATCCCATTGCGCGCCGAAAAAGCCCGAAAATCACCCGATCGTGCCAAAAAGATCCGGTTTAAAGACAACAGCAGATCAATCAAAGAGTTTAAAGTGTATCAGATCAAATCATCAGGTATGAAGCGTGTCAAAGAGTATCAGTCGATGGCGGGAGCCATCAATGTAGCGGCAAAGAGTATCAGCGAATATCTTGAGCAGCAGCCCAAAGCAGGAGAACATTTAATATCTTCCAGCAGATTCATAGAAAGAGGGCGAAACTATTTGAAGCTCTCAAGTCGTAATTATTGCACATTCAATTCACACTAAAGCCGAACTGCAGTTCCCGAAGCTCAATCAATCCAGCAGCACCGCATTTGGTCCCCAAGGGCCACCTCATCACCTGTTCCGATCCAGCTGCCCCCAGCGCAGCCAAAAAGATTTACTTGCATTTAATTCTAGCAGCACTTAGATTTTTGAAGAGTTCTAAGCAGACCTGTCGAGGTCACTTGTAATGATGTTTTTCCGATATTTTGCTTATAAATACCACCCTGAGCAATGTTGTGAGGGGTTGGTTGGTTGGTAGTAGTTGTTGGTCAGTCTTCTTTCCAGCATTTTCTCCGAGCAAAGACTCGCACTGTAACTGTCATATTTTTCATAATCAAAGATTGCTGAAAGCATGGATTACGAAACAACTTGCTGTTTTCTCTTGGCCAAGGAATGATCACGGAATTCCTGTGTCTCTGCATGATCCAATAAGTGTTTTTCTTCCCTATCCATTTTATGTTTATCACCTTTCCACCTTTTTAAGTTGCAGGAAAAAATAATAGCTTAAGATTTGTTTCATTACACATTAAGTTCAATTTCTGCACTTTTCGATGTTTTCTTCAGAAATGGTTATGAGCTTGTATTCTTAAATGATCTGGTTTACCCCGTTTCTTTCACATATGAGTGCATGTCATTGGAATTCTTAACTGCTCTGGGATCCCACTCATCCACTTCTCCTCTCTGTCAGCATGATGAAATGATTCTTCATTTCCTTTCATCCCTGATGTTCATTCCGCACTTTTAGCAGACTGAAATTTGTATCCTGTGTGGCTATCCCGCTCCGTATCCCCTTGTGACCAAGAAAACGCTCGCATGCCTCAATCTGTGACTCCATGCCCAATGGTTCAAAACTTATAACAACTTACTGTGCCTCTTTATTCAAGAATCCTACCTTCCTTCCAATCACAGTCAACATTCCCTTGAAGTCAGAAAGCTAGCCTAAAATCATCAACTAAGGTTGAATCTAAAGGAGAGAGCCCTCTCCGATTGCAGGTGGGCTAGAACCTGCAATCAGAAGATTGGTTTGTGGTTACCTTGGTCGTATCCCTACTAGGAGCCTAGGGACAACCTGAGTGATAACAGTGACCATAACATAGGGCTTTATATTTATGATGGTGATCCTTCAATATCGGATGGCTACGTCCATGCCTTGGATCTTAGATTTACATATGATCCTTCTATATTAGATGGTTGCACCCATGCAATGGATCCTTTCATATAGTCCTTATCATTCAGATTTCTACGTCCATACCGTGGATTCATGTTTTGATATCAGATATGTATATGTATATGCGTCCTTTATTTGTAGGTCCCCTGACATTATTTATCCTCATCCTTGTAAAAGCTCATATAGCATCTCAGCCATCAGTCCTCGTTCTGCCTTCATGATCTAGGGGACATCTGTTACATAGTATTTTTTCACACCTCCTACACTTCCCCATGACATACCCTGAAGCACCAAAAACATGGCCATTATGCAATGTACTCATTCATATATCTAGCTCAGATCCTCCCTAAGAATTTGATAGGGAAATGCCTTGAGCTTCCCCTAAAGGAAATAACTCTTAAACCCTAATTTGAGAGTCATCGCTCTTATGAGACTAAAAACCATGAATGATCTCATGTTGTATTATAGTCGACCCACGATGGCACCACTATGTTTACTTATATACTCGTGATGATCCCAAAAAGGAAATTTTCCCAAAGAGGATGAGAAACTTCGTGATGTAGAAGCTTCCAGAGTAGTGAGGTGGAGGCTCTTCAGCATAGATGAGGTTGAGTTCTCCCAACTTAGCTTCTTTGTCTTATCCCTATGAGCTACCTCCATGAGATGAGGGCCTACTCCTATCTTTGGAGAGATCCTAACTCCCTTTCCCAACCTATATATTCATCCTCTCCCATTCCCAAATGATTGGTCTGGTGTTGGTCTACTAGTCTATGTCTATTTGCATGCTTAGGTTAAGATTGCTCCTATATGATACTCATTGGGCTTCGAGAAGGAGTGCTTAGAGATCTTAGCTTGGACTTTGACATTCATTCAGAGAGATCATATCAACATCAAGACATGGTTATATGCTTCCCCTTATCTTCTATTAATATACAACTGTTGGTTCATTTTCCATTGATGTGTATGCTCATGTATCATCTATCTTAACATTCCTTTATCAGTTAAGTAGATTTCTTTTGAATATGCTATTTGTATTTGCATGATTTGTTGTGTCTTGATCTGTTGTGGAGGTGCATAAATGCTAAGAGTAGCAGAAACGAGTTCGTGACACAAGTGATTCAAGGTCTTCAACAAAGGATATCGAGATAGCATCAGAACAAGGTAGGCCATATTCTTTGTCTCTCTTTTCAATTGCAACTTAGGAAAGTGTCTAGTAAATTTTCAATTAGGTTTCCATACCCACTCATTGGGCTAGAGGGATTGTCTCTGTCCGTAGAGAGGATTTACCTAAACAACACTTACTTGCACTCACTCGTCCTTGGGAAAGAATTTCCATGGATTTTGTGGGATGTTTACCAACAATTAGGAATGGACATGAATACATGTTCTTGGTAGTTGAGAAGTTTAGCAAGATGTGTATTTTGATGGCCTGTAAAAATACCATTAGTGTGCAAGAAGCAACAAACTTGTTCTTTGGATAGGTCTGATTTCACTTTGGGATACCAAAGAGCATAATTATAGACAAAGACATGAGATTTCACACTGCATTTTGGAGTACATTGTGGGTGAAAATGGACACCAAGTTGAAGAGGTCTACAACATTCCATCCATAGATATATGGGAAGACGAAAGTAGTCAACATGAATTTGGTACAAGTTTTGAGGGGTTATAATCAGAATCATTTGAAGCTCTGGTATGGAAATCTAGTGTATATACAACACACTTATAATAGTGCAGTCCACACTTATACAGGTAAGTCCTGTTTGAAGCATGTTTTGTATATTTTTCACCTTCACCTTTGGATATTACATACGGGCAGCAAGGAGGAGTGAGGGAGGATCTTACGAGGGATACCATGAGCGATAAAAAAAATTTAGATAAGAACAAGGAGATCCATATACAAGTACAATAGACATTACATGAGTCACATGAAAAATATAAGGCTATACATGATTAGAATATAATAGAGAAATCATTCAAGGGAGGAGACATAGTAAGGTTACAATTGAATAAGGAGAGGCTGCAGGGTCTTGGTAAGAAAATAAAGGATCTATGGTATGGTTCCTTTGAGATACTAGAAAAGGTGGGTGGTAATTCCTATACACGTATTCTATCACCATACATGCACATTTACTTAGTTTTGAATATGGAAAATGTAAAAATCTATGAGCCTTCCATTCTAGATTAAGAAGAGGAACAAGTCCTACCTTAGGTTGAGGATTTGGCACTAGATGCTTAGGAAAATTTGATAGAAGATAATTTTTTACAAAATAGGTCTATAACTATGAGACATGAGCAACATGAACTTTGGAATATTGGGTTGAAAGGACAACTTCTAAGCAAAGCTAAATGGTATACCCGAGAGAAGGTGAAGGAACATTTCCTCACCTCATTTAGTAGAATATTTTGGGGACCAAATGCCTCCCAAAATGGGGAGGTGTTATTTTTGTTGGATCATTATATTGTTTGTCATCCATCTTGATTCTTTTAGAGTGGAAAAAATTGAGGAATCAACTCACATGACAATTTTTAGTGGTGGGACTCAGTTCGGAAAATTAGGGTATGAAATCATTTGGGAGCATTTTGAGATATGAAAAAATATTTTTTGGGGTAAAAAATTTCCACTTTAGCACCACACCATTTTTTTGATTCTGCACATAGAGCCCTTTCCAACGATGTAAGAATTTCATCAATCAAATGCTATTTGAAAAATTTATGCCATCAGAAGTTGACCTTACTATTTTCACTAACATAATTTGAGAGGATACCATGCCTAGCCCCATCATTCATGGAAAATGATGATGAATAAGACTCTATAAGAGTTCATATTATAACTATGGTTAAGCATTGAGGTAATGAAACCTAACCACTTGTAGGATACTAGACCACTGAGAGGAAAAATGGTTCCAATATTTTAAGTGCATTTGTTCCATAGATGAGCAAAAAGAGCACAAAAAAGGGATTTTTACATTGTAGTAGCCCATGGTCGATAGGCCATACCTCTTTGTACTCAATCATTTTCTATTTAGAGAAAGAGAGTACAACGCCCTCACATTTTGGTTGGGTTCTCTCTCGAAAGGGTTTCCCAAGTCATATCTTGTTTCAAATCATGGTTTGAGTCTTTATTTCATTGTTCTATATTTTATGCATAATTTTAGTTTGCAAGTATACACAATTATAGTAATCTACAAATCGATAAATATAAAGAGAAATAAAACCCTAATAGGGCAGATTTCATATTTTTAATATAGTTTTATCATATCTATTGTGACGAATTGTCCAGTGGAATATCCGTCATATTTTATGGATTGGGAACCTTAGGAAATTCATACCCTCTTTTTTCAATAGTAATAGCACCATTCTATGCCATAATAGTGAGTGGCAAGAGATTTCAGTGAGAAAATTTTTATCAGAGGGCCTTTGAAGAGTTCAAGAAGAAGGTCAGTCAAGAAATGTTTCTGGAATTATTGAAGCAATATCACTTCTAAGTGGAGACAAATGAGATTTGGCATGTTATGGGAGTGGTCTTGATGTAGGAAGGAAAGTTTTCATGCTACAATTATGAAGTATTTCACTGTAAGGTTCTCAACTACCCTACCTACAATAAGGAGCTCTATGCCTTGGTGCAAGATGTGAAGAAGTGGAAACACTATTTGATGGGAAATGATACAATTATCCACATTGATCACCATAGAAGCTACAACAGACCAAAAATTATAGGAGTTACTATAGTAGTTTAATTTAGTAACCATGTATATCAAATGCAACACAAACAAGTTTCTTGGCATGTTTTCAAGGCCACCCACATAAAATACCACAATTTTAAGAACTCTAATTCACGTGGACCCTTTCACCCATGATGAATATAAAGAATCATATGTAGGGTATGAGGATTTCAAATAGGTTTTTCAACAATTTCAAAGCCAGATCCATGTGCATGATGGTGAAAATAGAGTTGACTACCATCTTTGGAATGGGTTAATATATATATATTATATAAATTATGTGTTCCTAAATGTGAGTGAATAGAGTTGATAAAATAGGTAAACACATGGAATGTTGTAGGGAACTTTGGTGTAGGGAAGACAATGGAAAACTTGCTTAGGTATGTGTACTGGTCTAGGTTGCATGAAGACGTAGCTAGCTTCATAAGATGATGCATTCTTTGTTGTACTAGAACAACAAGTAATAGGAAATAGGGTCTATAGCATCCCTTTCCTATACTCACTTATCCTCAGGACAACATGTCCATGGAATTTTTGGGAGGTTTACCAACAAGTAAGAAGGGTCGTGACTACCCATTTCTATTGGTTGATAGGTTCAACAAGATGTGTGTCACAATGACCTCTAAAAAGACCATAAGTCAGTAAGAAGCAATGAAATTGATATTTAGACATGTTTAGGTGCACTTAGGGATATAGACGAGCATCATTTCAAATAGGGACATAAATTTCTAAGTGCATTTTGGAGTACATTGTGGGGGAAGATACACACAAAGCTGAATATATATACAACATTCCATCCACAAATAGATGGGAAAATAGAAGTATTCAACATGAATTTGGTGAAACTTTTGAGGGGTTATAATAAAAAACACTTCAATTATTCAGATGAAAATTTAGTTTATATATAACACTCTTATAATAGAGTAGTCCACATTTCTACAAGTAAGTATCCATTTGAAACTTGTTTTGGATATTTTCACCTTCACCTTTTGATATTGCATGTGGGAAACTAGGAAAAGAGAGGGAGGATCTTATAGGGGATTCACTAAGGGTAGAAAAAATTGCTGAAAAGATCATAGAGATCCATCTATACGTAAAAGACATGCAAAAAATGTCAAAAGAAAGATATAAGGCTAGCTATGATCAACACAAAATAGAAAATTCGTTCAAGGTGGGAGATAAAGAAAGCTTTCAATTGAACGAGGAGAGGCTATAGGGTCATAGTAATAAAATCAAGGCTCTACAACATGGCCCTTTTGATATACTGGAAAAGGTTGTAGAAAACATTGATATACTCAACATACCCTCATATATGCATATTTGATTAGTGGTGAATGTAGAGAAGTTGAAACTCTATGTGTAACAACCCCGGGTTAAAAGTTCATGCGATAAAGTTAATAATGGTAAAATAAGACCAAGGTCATGTGACAAATATTCCAAGTTGAATGTTGGGAAAAACATCCTAGTGGGTGTTAATTTCGTTTATTATGGTTGAAGGAAATCGGCAAAGGCTTTGGAAAGGTAAGAGGTATTAATTGGAATTATTTATGAAAAATAATGGAAAATTATAGAAAAGAAAGGTGAAAGGTCACATGTTGCATGTGAGGAGGAAATTGAAGGAAAATAATGGAAATTGAAAAAAATAGAGGCATCATTAATAAAAATTCTTCTGAGGATCAGTTCACAAAATTTTGTCAGTTTAGTTTTGGAGCTCTCTCTCTATTCTCTCTACTCTCATACTCTTGCACACTTAGAGCATTTTTGGAGAACTCTAAATTGGAGGAAGGAAGGAAATGGAAGGACAAGGAGGCAAAAGGAAGCAAAGATCAAGCAAGGAATATTTGGATCAAGTGGATACATCAAGATTACTTGCATGGGTTGAGTTTCAAGTATGAATTCCTTGCTAGTTTTGGCATGCATGGTACATGCATGTGTGTATTTGGTTCTCTTATTGTAATTTACATGGGTTTTTCCAGGTGTGACAATGCTTCAACCTTTCCATGCCATTTCTGGATAGCCATGGTGTGATGGGGTTCTTTTATTTGTTTGAGATGGATTGTTGTATGGTTTTGGAACCACGTGAGGTCATCATAAGAAAATTCCTAGAGGCCTAGTGATCCATTGATTTTTAATGGAAGAATTGTGATAAATCATGTAGTGTATGTTTCCCTGTTTTGGCCTAGGAAACCCTTTACCAATAATGGTGATACGTATGGTAAATCCTGGTTTTATAGATGATGGTTTTGGGCCTAGGAATTCCTTGACCAGTAATGGCAGGATACACGGTAAATCCTGAGGAGCCATGGTTGGTTTTGTTGTGAGTCCCACATCAATTCTTGGAATATATCATGGGGGTGATTAAATGAAGAAATATTTGCTTCAACCCAATCTATTGTCAAGTGGTTCGTGGAAGTCCCTAACTTGGTTGGTTTTTGAATATGTTAATAAGAGCTCTTTTCCCTTGTATTTCATGATTATTTATGCTTGTTATTAAGTGGCTTTGATGGTTTTTCTATCATTGTTATCATTTTGGTTATATGGTGGTTAATATAAGCATGGTTAATGACAAACTTGAAGTATGGCTCTCATTATGTTTTGATTAGTAAATGAATGTATGAACTAATAGATGATAATGCAACTATTGTGAGAGGGCATTGGACCCTTTTGATAATTCTCAAATAAGTATGAGGCCCCTTTGTTCATATGTGTATTTATGATATGTGCATTACATGTTCATGATGTGTTTCACGAAATGTGTGTCATGGTTAGGATGCGTCAATTTAAGTCCTTGATGAAGTTTTGATTTAATGGATTTGACTCTGTGTTATTTATCATTCCTTATTGTTTCATTATGTTCTGGCTAGAGGCCTAGGTCCTAGCCCTAAGAAAGTGGCTCTGATTTTGGGGTTGTTGGTACAACAATTAGTGAAAAAGGTTACAGTTGTTGGGATGTATTCTTATGGGAGTGACTAAAGGTTCTTAACCACTAACTTTCCTTGTCAAGGGTGTGACTAAGAGCTCATGTCAATCAAAAGGTAAGTTAACTCAAAGGTTGGGCACCTAGGGTGGTTGGTTAGCTCATGGGGGTCCTATAGCACCTGAGGGAGGTCTATAAAATTTCGGTTCATCGGTTCCACTTCCTTAGCTATACTTAAGGAGTTTCATCATACCATAGTAAATCTTCGTCACATATTTACCCTGATTAACTGGTAAGCTTGGGTAAGTGTGGGAGGAGGGTTGTTGCACTATCAACCTTCCATGCTAGATCAAGCAAAGGAACAAGTCCTTTTTATAAACGATTTCAGCACTAGATGATCAGGTGTAGCTGATAAAAGATACATTTTTGTAAAGGAGGTCCAAACCTAGAATATAAGGGAAAGATGACCTTTGGAATATTTGGTTCAAAGGATAATTTCCAAGTAAGGCTAAATGGTAGACTCAAGATAATGTTAAGAAAAAAAAATTATCACCTCATTCAGTAGAAGCTTTTTCAGAAGAAACACCTCCAAAAATGGAGAGGTGTGATTCATATTGGATATTTATATTATATGTCCTCCATATTTATGATTTTAGAGTAGAAAATATGAATGAATTAAGTCACGAGACCATTTTTATTAGAGGGTCTCAGTTTGGTGAATTTGGGTCTCAAACATTTTGAAAGCCATTTTACGCATTAAATAGATAATTCTAGGGATGCAAATTTACCTCTTAAGCATTGCACCACATACTTCTATTCTAAACATAGTTACCTTTCGAGTGGCACATGAATCACCTTAATTAGAGTCTGTGTGAAAATGTTTTTCCACCTGGAGTTTGACCTTCATTTTTTTCCATGACGCATTATTCATGGAAAATAAGCTATCCACACAATCATAATGAAGAAGTAGACAAGTAAATATTGTAACTCTAGTTAAGAGTTTAAGGAGTCAAACTTAACCACTATTGGGCTAAAGGGATGTGCTATAAGTTAACCACTAGGAGAAACATGGTTTTTCCATTCTATTAGAGTTCATTTTTCTTCCATAGATGAAAAAAGCAATGGAGAGTGGATAGAGAGTGAGAAAAAATAGAGAGGGTTTGTATATTGTAGCAGCCCACAAGCCACATGACGCACTCCTTTTTACTTGAATCTGCATTCATTCAAATAAATATAGAGTAGAGCAGAATCACTTTCAGTTGGATTTTCCCTAAAAGAGTTTCTAAGGTATATTTGGTGTTCTTATGGTTGTGAGTAATTTTATCTTTGTATTTTTTCATTTTCTATGTTCTACACATTGCACCAATAAATCAAAATCAATAACTTTATAAATTGAAAATCTTATGGAAAAATGACCTTCATAACATAGGTTTTGAGTTTTTAAGTATTATTTTATCAAATCTATTATGATAAACTATCCAATAAAATATTCACAATAATTTACGAATCAAATTAACTAATTCCAAATTCATCCGCTTGCTTTGTGTTACACTTAATCACTTGACAAGATATCCACAGCAATTTACCTATCAAATTGATACACTTGCTTTGGGTTATACTTAAACAATTGATACTTCTCAAATGAGAATACATTTCTAGATTATTGCTATATACTTCTTCATTTTCCATAGTCATATTCCTAACTTATTTAGTTATCTTTAAATGATGTTTTAGAAATAAAATGTATTAACATAAAATTAAATTTTTTTATATCATAGATTAATGTTGTATTGAATTAAGTATATAGGTATATATCCTAATTCAATTAAAAAAGTTAATCCATCCCATTAACTCTACGGATTCTTTCATATTGAGAAAGGACAAGAATTATAATTGTGAAGTCATACAGGTCTGTGATTTATAAAAACGAATACTGATAGGAGGGGCAACAAGGAAACAACTAACCAACCTGCCATAGGGCATTTAATGCCTCTATTGTGGCTAGTTCAAATGGTGTACAATTTTTGTTTCCAGGGTTTTGTATTCATATTAGAATTTGGAACCTTCGAGAGTTAATATTATATTTAGTTAATCTCGATTCCATTTGAGTTCAATCCTCTATGTTTCTAGCTCAACAAGACATCTTTACAAGATTTATACTATTGAAATAATTACCAATTTTCAATTCAGTTATCGCTTAATTTCCAATCCATGTATAGTTATTTTTGACAACTAATTTGATAGCTTAGAATAGCTTGTTATTAAATTGGATGCTTATTTGGGTCCTACTATTTTGGTCTATCCTTGCTTTCCAGAAATTGAAATTAAATGTACATCACAGATTGATATACCTTTATGAAATAACAGTAACAAGTAAGACCATAAATTTGACTACTTCATGTAGATTCTTTTTTCCATGTACATGCTACTGAACTATCTATAATTCTAGTTACATTATAATCCTTTAGACTAACTACTATTTCCTTGCAACATGACATTCCATAGTGGTATTTCCTAAACAATAAATAATATAATCATTACATTTCATTCATAGACTATACGATTTATTTCCTACTAACTACATATATATATATATATATCATATCTATAATATTATATATATATATATATATAATATTATATATATAATTATATATATTATATATATATATATATGCAAAAAAACTTATTCTGTAAGTTTTCAATCTCTCAAATTCCATAGGGCTGAGACCGTTCCTCCCAATCTTGAGAAGGGAAATTATGTTTGCTTCTTCCTCTCTAGCTTCTCCTCCAGATAGTAGATTCAGTTATTGTCTAGTGGAAGACCTTAAGACCTTATTCCAATCTATCCCATCTGATCTATTAAATGAGTCTGTCCACTAGTCGAGTTTCTCCTCCAGATAGTAGATTTAGTTATTGTCTAGTGGAAGACCTTAATACCTTATTCTAGTCTGTCCCTTCTGATCTCTTAAACAATTCTATCCACTAGTCTTCACCAGCTTAGGACCACTCTGATTGGTAACATTCTTCCTCTGTTTTCCAATCCCTCTTTTCTCCCCTTTCTCCACAATGAAAAACAAAACCCCTTTCTTTACACTGAGAATCTCTTTTATCTCCAAGGGGAAAGGGGTGTAATTGTTTCTTCTAACTGTCTGCAGGTTAGAGTGTGTTAACTGGTCTTCCCTTAAGAATTCTGAGATTTCATTATTTAATAAAATAACATTACTTAAATGTTAACACAAGTTCTTATAATTTCCACATGCAAAATGTAAATGTAATTATTGGTAATTCAGTTGTCACTTAGGGGTGTTACATGGACATTTACCTCATGAACTTTAGTAAAATTACAAAAAATATATCACAAGTATAGTTGATATGAAACTCTTTTAAAATGTATCATTCATAAGACAAAATGTACGTACAATTTCAATACACCTCTCTAATACATCATTCTATATTGAGAGAAAAAATAGTCTATCATTCAAAAATATAATATTCAATACAAAATGAGAAACTTCTTTTTACACAAAACACTAATTAAAGTCCTAAATGTATTCAAGTTAAACAGTGAGTTGTTTTAGGGGTGTTACATGGACATTTACCTCATGAACTTTAGTAAAATAACAAAAAATATATCACAAGCATAGTTGATATCAAACTCTTTTAAAATGTATCATTCATATAAGACAAATCAAACTCTTTTAAAATGTATCATTCATATAAGACAAAATGTACGTACAATTTCAATACACTTCTCTAATACATCATTCTATATTGAGAGAAAAATTAGTCTATCATTCAAAAATATAATATTCAATACAAAATGAGAAACTTCTTTTTACAAAAAACACTAATTAAAGTCCTAAATGTATTCAAGTTAAACAGTGAGTTGTTTTAGTTCTAAAACTGACAAGCCCAGTGGGCTTAGTAAGAGAAATACTAGTTGAGCATATATGCTCTATGTATTTTTTTGAAGACTTGAACCCACATGCTTTCAAGTCTTTTGATGTAATTTTAGTTCTTTTCACCATCTCAACATCATTTTCCATTTTTTCCTTATGGAAAAGTTAGAACATAATCAATAAATATGCAAATTCATATCAACATATTAAAAAAATGGATCAATAAAATGCAAAATGGTTGGATATAATGAATAGATGGTGACCATGCAAAATGGAAGAATACACAATGCATTGAAAAACTATGTAATTATAATGTCTAATAAAGTATATGTCAAATAATTATGAGCTATGCTATAGGGTATACAACTTACTTCTCCTAAATCCCCTTGAAGACGAGTTGAACATCGTAATGGTTGCGAACAATGTGGCTCTGGCTGCATCACTTGCTAGCTATCTAAAATATGTGGATGGCTTTGAGGAGATGCATATTCCTTATTCTATACACAAAATGGTAAATAGACATATAATTATGAATCTCAAACCAAATTATATGTAAAAGCTAATTAACATTCATAAAGAAGTAATTAAATATATACTTCATCCATCTCACTTACATTATATTCAAGACCATGACCATGCTCTGGGGTTTCAAAGGATTGTAGTGGTTCCAAAACCAATACCTACATCCATTTTCCTTCTTATTGCAAATACCTACATCAATTATAAATAGAAAAGTTGGACATCAAAGTGTCTCTACTAACCTAAAAAGATTGCAAATCTAGATCTCCAAATATATGAAAAATAAAAAGTTGAATCAAAAGACGATTAACAAATTTTGAGTAAGATATTTCATTTTAATTTCATAAAAAAATGAATCTTCTCCTCATGCCACGTGTAGAAATAGCCTCTATAATAGTTCTCCTTATGAAAAAAAGCTTATCAACATACATCATTATCATTTTAGATAATTTGGTAATATAGACAAAAGCTATATAACCATGCTATAGGTTTGATTTTCCCACTTATAAATTAAAAAACAGAAAATGCATCATTTAATTAATTAACATATCATAATTATAATTAAATCCACAAAACTAAAAATAGTATATCCAATTTATATAATATATATATATTATAATTAAATCTTTAAAATAATAAAATAATAACTTAAAGAATTAATATAGTTAATTTAAAATTTTATTTGAATTTAAATTCTATACTCTGTTAAAACCAATCAAAGTTACATAGTTGATTTAAGAAATAATAAAATAAAATAAATATTTAGTATATATATTTAAATAATACCAAGAAAAAATCTAAAAAAAATAGAATTCACGTTCAATTTAAATATAAAAAATACATTTTAAAAGGAAATTCATATAAATGACTCTCTTACTTCACAAAAAAACAAAAACATCCATCACCTCACGACAAAACAAAACCAGAACACATTTATCACTTTAAAACCTCTCATTTTAGTTTAACACTGGAAATTTGCCATATAATTGAGGATTAATATTACGTTTTAATTTCCAAATATGAAAACATGTTATAACGTCTTATTTTTTTAAAATATTGAGGATTTACCATTATAAAGGTAAAGTTTTCTAGATTTCGATTCAGTTAAATGATTTATATTAAATGTTAACCCACCATTTATTAACTTAGTGACGGGGAAATGCATATGCATGTAATCCAGAATCAGACGAGGAAAAGGATTATATTCAAGACGCATTAGGTATGAAAGTAACACTTGAGAAGGTAGCTATGAAAATCACACGCCAAACATAGCGAGGTTAACAACAATTAATTTCCTTAATTTTATTTTTTTAATGCAAAATGTAAAAATTGTAACTAATATAAAAATGAATACTATGATAATTTAAAAAAACTCAATAATTTATATTATAAATAAGAAAAAATAATATGATTATTTTTTAAACTATTTGCGTCATAAAGATAATTGATTGCTTATAGTTTCAGGGTTATTTTAGTGGATTTCACCAATTTACACATAAAATAATGTTTAATTAGATTAAATTTGGTTAATAATTTTTTTCTCATTTTAATAATTATTTTATTTTTCCACTCAGGGTGTGTTGAGTGAATGGTGAGTAAATTTAGATGATGACAAAAAAGGGTTTATGATATATGACCTATCAGGTTTAATTTTTTCTTAATTTTAAAAATATATCTGCTTAATGAGTGGTGAATAATATCATGTGATGAGACAAAACATTATATTTATGATAGATTACTTATTATACTATCACTTTTTATTAAGTTAAAATTAGATTTGAAGTGCATGCTTTTTTGGTTGATGTGAAAATATATCTCTTTGTTCTAGCTTTAATATGCCATGATGCTAATTTGGCAGCATCATGTGTCAATCAAATAACAGTGTTTTCTATAATAGCAATGTGGTACCAACCATTTTTATCATTAAACGTTATTTATGAAGTGTAATGGCAGAAGTGTCCTCAGACACATAATTTTATTAATCAGAAAAAAACAATTACATATTGATTTTGCAAGAGTTTACACCGGAACAACCAAACACTCTTGCAATGAGCTATTTATAAGCTCAATGTCTTAACTACCTCTAATTATGGATCATTTATTACATAACAAGTGTCTATTTACAATAAATGCTATTCAAAACAACTAGCTAACTAATCTCCTAAAATAGAGCCTAAGATACGACACATTTGGAGAGTCATATCTTCTGTTAACAAATATATACTAATGCTAAATGTCTCCATTGAATATTTAAACATTCTATAATAATAATAATTATTAATTTAATATCTTAAATTAATAACTATTTTATTCCAACTATATAACCTATGATAATATTTTACTTTTGGATCATCTATCAAAGTCTACTAAAACTTTTTCTTACATTAGCATATTTTTTAAGATGAAGAAATCATGTTAACCTAGAATAAACTGTATTAAAAGTTATTCCAATATTAATATATTTTTTGGAAAAAAATCATGATGTTAATGCTTTTAAGTATGGAAATTTTTATAGTTGAATTCACAAAGTTAAGACTCAATAAGTGTTTAGTTAAAACAATGAAATTTATATTTTACATTAAAATTATTTATAACAAAAATTTCCATAACAAATGGCATCAATTGATTTTTGTTTGTTGTCTATATTCTTAGATAACTAATGCTTATAATTCTTTACCTTGCATTATTTCACAACTTGATATATTAATGCCATATATGGCTCCTACACAAGTTGTCTATAAAATCAAGCTAACTATTTAAGGTAGGTAAAAGTGTTTCAAAGAAAAACATTATATAATATTAAAGGAACACATAATTAATTTTGAAAAGACATGTCATTTTAGGGGCATACCAAAGAGCTATAAAGATTTATAAGGTAGGGGACGGAAGACTTAAAATTTTGTTAAAAAATTTTCTCATTATAACTTTAGGAATATTTTATTTTAGTAGTGACATAATAATTTTAGATGTTTTTTATATTAAATAGATTGTATATGTTATAATTATATATAAAAGTTTATCTATATATAAAATAATTTCACATTTAATACATCAAAAGTAAGTATATGTATATATATACCAAAAAATAATATTATACATTAAAAATGTGATTTTAAATCTTTTCAAAAATCCGGGCAAACTTTATAAATTATTTTTAAAAGTTACACATTAATTAAAAGTCAAATATGAGTTTGAGACACTCACTTAGAAATGAAATTTTCATAAACAAATAAGACTGCATTCCCTACAATTTGGTTTGATTATTAAACTTTGAAATTAGCAAATTAAATGTTTTTTAATGTACACCAATTTTTTGTATGTTATTTTGCAATGTATTTTTGCAAATTACAGTGTTGGAACTTAAGATTCCTATTTCTACAATTTTAAATATAGAGAGATTTAGAGTTTAACATGAACTTTTTGTTTAAAACACTAACTTATTTCTCTGTAATAATATTGTTTCTATAAAATTATTACATCAAGAAATTCCAAAATAAATTAATTCACATTATTCCTCAAAATTATAAATAACCCACCCTTACCATTAAATTTTATTTATTTTTAGATAATTACTTAAAACAATATTGACTAACTCAATTCTGGCTGGTTTTAAAAGTTAAATAAGCCAACCGTTTTACTATATTCCAAATTCTAAAGTCATGATATAGCCGCTAAAGACCGACGATTTCGCTTTGTTTGCGGAGAAAAAGGTTGAAAATTGTCATATGGCGTCTTTCCAGGAAGAGAGGGGAGGTGTTTCTGAGTACATCCACGTGAAATCTTTGTAAGTATAGCAATACGATTTCCGGAAAAGTCACAAGTGGACTCTGTGATGTTCACAGATAGAGAACCCATATAAATTCTTTACTTTGGTGGTTCCTTGATGGTAAATCCAGCCAAGTGAAAGTTGTGCCGGGGAGCATCCCTTCCTGCAAGCTTTTCAGCCATTGTTTCAAATGTCACCTGATTCTTTTCAACATTCTCTGCTGTAAATTTTGGGAATTTCTGTTAGAAAAAACACATCAATACTTATCGAATTATAAATAACTAGAATGAAATAATAAAGGTGTAGTTTTGTTAATGTACCAGTAGAAACTCAATCTAGTGTTATCGAAAGAGAATAAATTGTATTTGTAAAGATTATACGTTTGGTTGCATAAAGACAGTTATCAACAACCCTTAAGCTTTATAAGCCTCTTTCGCCTGTAAGAAATTTTAATTTTATATTACAAAGATTGGATTCAAGCATATTCAACTTTTTATTTTATGGTTGTGTTTACAATATTTTTTATTTATCTAGTCAAATAAATTGCATTTTAAATAATTTTAATGATATTTTTATAAATTTATCTATATTAATAAGTAAAATTTAACTAAATATTCATCGACATAGCACCAGAAAACTTAAATTTATCTTTTAAACTAATTCTTTCTTACCATTATAATAACATTTCATTTCTCATTTTTTTAACATTAAAATATATACAAATTGATATTTACCAATTTATACACAGATACATTTGTAATATGATCATTTGTGAAACTTTCTGCTGACTAAATAGATATACACATATACATCTAATATCATCATTTGTGAAACTTTCTGCTGACTTTGCTCCAGAGCTATAGAAACCCATTCCTAAAGGGCTGTATGGAACGATCCCAATACCAAGTTCTCTGCGATTAGCGAGAGTTTGATTATTAGTTAGCAATTCATAACACAAAGCGTTTAACAATATGGGAATAATTTCCTCTATACAAAGACCACTCTATTTTAATTGCTGTTATAGGGTGAACCGTACGAGTATTTCTAATTGTTAAAGAATATTTTACAATAAAATGCTGATCATTAAAATTGTCAAATGAAGTTTTAATTTTTTATTGAATAGAAAAAAATAAATTTATTAATAATAAAATGTTTATTTATTAAAATTATGGTAAACTCTTTAATACTCAAATTTTTATTAAAAAATATAATTACCCAAAATAACTTCTATCATCAACCCATCTTTGTAAAATTTAAACCCAGCATCACTAAAGCCGCTCGAGCACACTCGGACTAACGGCGGATGTACACCTCTACAAATCACAAGTACAGTGATTTAACTTTTAAATAGAAAAAGATCAATACTTCATGGATTTAACTCTTAAATAGAAAAGGATCGATACTTCATGGCGTTAGTCATCGGACAAAGTGTGCATATTTTTATTAATCTGGTCAAAGATTAATTGGTCTTGATAAAAAATCATCAATCTGGTCAAAGATCAACTGATTTTTTTTCTGTCAGTGTCCAGTATAATATTTGGGCAGGCGGATGAAAATTTATTATATCTGGTATGGTAATTTTTAAGTGATAAGCTAACAAGACGAGCTGCTAAGCAGCAAGTCCCTGCCGAGTAGGAACTGTCGATCTGCGGCAGCAATACCAGAGCCCAAACGACACTGGAATCCCCAATTATTCTCGCGATCTCCATTGCTCAGTATTGCTGCGAGCAGATGGTATACCAGAGCCCAAACGACACTTGAATCGTTCAGTATTTTCGTGATATGCATCCTTCACCCCTCGGCATATCTGAAGTGTCGCTCCGTGGCAGCCATAAAAAAGCCCAAACGAAACTTGAATCCCTCGGTATTCTCGTTATATGTATCCCTCAGTATTGTTGCTGTTGCGGGAAGATGGTATACCTGTATGGCATTCGCATGTGTGATCTGAAATGTTGTTTCCAGGTTGCAAGTTTCACACCTAAATCTTAGGTTCCAGTAAATAGATTGACCATACAACCCAAAGTGAGGTTGTCCCAAAACTCATTCAAGAAATAAACTTGTCTTAAATAAATCAGATGCGGATGAGAAATAAGCTGATTTTTTACCACTCCCTATTCGCTTATGCCAGAATAACTCATACAATATTCTTGAAAACATGCTGGAAATTTTTTATCAACAATTCATCAAATATTCTTGTGCGAACAAGCGTGTGAACACTTGTCAAATATTCCTGTGCGAAAGAGTTTTCACACACAGTCACGAAGTATGTCTTCCGCTTTAAAATATACTAGCATTTGCACCCAATGTTGCAAAGGAAACGCCGTAAGGCATAGAGTGTTAAGGAATAGAGTGGGGAATAATAGCTACATGTGAATGGGCATTGTTGAGAGCAAGGGTGGACAATAATGTGTATTCTGAAAATGGATATTTTGTTATGGTCAACCTAATGCATTCATTAATTAGATGACAATGAAAAAATTTCGGCCAAGGCTGAACCAACAAAAATCTTTTCTACAAGACTGAAATTGCCTAAATGATTCCTCAATCAATGGAAATAACTGTTTCCCTCCTCTAATACCTAAAATACATTGTAGGAGACCGATTTTTCAAGTAACTTAATATAACTAGCAATTGCCCCAAAAAGTGCAAAGAGAGGCCGATTACAGACAAGTTTTTTTATGTATAAAGTGTTGAGAATGGAGGATTTGGGATTAGACTTTAGTTGGACTCCATTGGTTTGAGAGATGTATCATGTGTTACCATTTGTGCATATTATGGGCATAAAGTTTGTTATGATCATGGAGATTATTTTCAACGAGTTGTGGGTTGGCAACAACTTTTGTGAATGCCTTGGGTAAGATTCCATCTTCTGGATAATGGAAATTCCAGTTTCCATTTAGTCTATACTAGAGTACAGTGATTGTTGGCAAAGTTAAAGAAACTGTCATCAATGTATAGAGCCAACGTAACTAGTAGTCATCAGTTTTTATCCATACAGGGCTATGATTATAGGTACCAGCCATTTGAGCGGGCAGCCAATGTATTTGCTAAATAGTGATCATGTTATCCTGGTGGAGAGTTATTGGTTGTGCTTAGAAAATATAAAGTAGGATTGAGCATAGACTATCTGGCTGGATGGAATTTTTGATAAGTGTCGGCCAATTTTATCTATTGTGTAATCATCCAAAACATAGAGGCTAAACCATGTGGATGCTTCAGTGGAAATTGTGTGGCCCTTGCATTATCTAGGTCTTATAGAATCAAATAACAAAAATAGCATCAAGTACAATCCATCTCTAAACCGAAAAAAACATCAACAAACAGGGTAGTACAATCCATCTCTAAACCGAAAAAACATCAACAAACAGGGTCCATATGACCGTTAGCATCAAAAAAAAAAAAATCATGTTACAAAAAATACCTACATATAATCAAAATCATTGTCTATATTAGGATCTCCATCATCACTATCACCCTCTAAGCATTAAAATAAGATAGAAAAAAAAGTAGCATCTCAAGTCAAGATTTTGTTTCAGTGATGGGTACATTTTTAGTAGGGTTGTGAGAGAAGAGTTCATCAACCAATCTCACTAACATTAAGGTACATAGAGAGCTTAGTGTTCTTGATTAATTACTAATTCATACCCTCATACATAACAAAATCCAATGGAAATGTGGAAATCCCGACAATCTTGAAATCCTGAAAAAGGTTGTCAAGTCTACTAAATTTTGAGTGAGATCTAAAAATTTTACTTTCTCCATATGAAATTCAATGAGGTCAGACCTACTCTCAAACATCCAAAGTCATTTCATGGTAATGTTATGAATTGCATAAGCAATACTAAAGCCATAGGCTTGAATATTAGGCTACCCCACTCAAAAATTCTTGTTTTTTTCTAAAAAATAATTACGTTTGGAACATCTTTAATCAAATTGTGCAGAATTGGCCAGTTTGGTATCTAACCAGCCAGTGCAATACTAAGCTGGCCATTTCCGGTTCCAAACCTCGAACCAGACCTGTTTGGGTGTCAAAAAGATCGAACTGGCTGATTTCACCAGTTCCGGTCTGGTTCCAATAACACTGGTTCTATGTTATTCAAGATTTTTGAGCAATACCCTGTAGTTATCATGCATGCATATTTATGATAACTACTATATTTTTTCTTACCTTTGTCATTTCCCTAATTTAAAGGCTGATTTGAATTACTAATAGAGACAGTTCTAAAAGATAAGGCTTCGAGAACCTTGGTTTAGTTGGTGGAGGCTTAGTACATTTTCTTCTGAAGCTTTGGCCTCAAACTCGAGAGCTACTTGTAAAGCATTCTCCAAACCATTTATACTAAGCAGGTCCATTTTTCTTTGGATATTTTGGTTGAGAGTCCTCTGAGAAGTGAGTCGAGGAACTTCCAAGTTCATCACCATGGACTTGAAGCCATCAAAAATATTGTTTGATGCCTTTGACTAGGTACTTGCCTTACGTGAATCCATTGCTTCATGATTTCCTCTGCTTTCCCCTTCAAGTATAACCTATCTTGCATTTCTTGCTTGAAGCATATCAAAGTTTGTGTAGGAGGTGAATTTGAGTTGACTAAGTCTCGTACAAGAGCCCACTGCCATGTTAAGGGTTGGTCGCTCCATACTGACTTCTTTTAGCATCAAGTTCTGTGCATCATTCAAAATTTATCAAAAATTTTAATGATTGGATAACATAAACCCCTACAAAAATGCTCAAAGGTCCGTCGAGCCTTCTGATGCAATCCCTTCAAGAAATGTATTTCCTTATCACACTATAAACTATACGAAACCCAACAAAAACTAGAGTAGCAAGTCTTCTCTAAAGAAAATTAGATTTATTATTGAGATTATTACAAGTTTGATTTAAAAAAGTTGATAGCCATCACACTATTTTCTTGTGCTTGGTGGATGTATGTATTTGTTCGCGTGTGTTGTGATTCTACTTTTGATAATGCAGGCCATGTAACCTGTTCTAGGTGTTCTGGAAGTAAGAAGGATACGCACAGACATTAGGTACACCCTTTCAAGTTGAAAAATAAAAATTAAATAAGCACATAGCAAACAGAGAATATATGATTAAATACCTAGTGGAAGCTACTTATTTAGTATGTTGGCTTGGTTGGCATGCTTCATTTGAGTGTAACTTTGTTTATGAAGGTCTAAGCAGGCCTTTAAGGTGCAGGCAATAGTGTCCCAACTACAAATGCAGTCTCCTCGAGACTTCACACATGAACAGAATAGACAAACCTCTCTAGGCATCAGCAGCAGCATAGTCTCCTGAAATCTCCCATGGCTACCTCCTAAATGAGGGAGTAGTGACAGACATTGGCGGGACAGGGAGAAGAAATGGGCACATAACATATTCATTGGTGGCTTGAAAGTTAAAATGCATTTTCTTAAGAATTCTTTAGGGTTTCTTAGGAAGATGATTTTTTTAGGTTAAAATTGGATTTGGTTTGGTTCAGTTTTGGACAAACAATAGATTGACTATACAAATCCCAATTGAATTGAATTATTTGGCTGTACCAAAGTTCTTCCAGATTTTCAAATGTTTTCCTCGATTTAGCCAAACTTTTTTACCATGTAAAAGATAGTTGCTTATTAGATAGAATTGCAATCAATTGAAAGCAATAATAAACAACTAAGCACAACAAAACAACCACAACTCTAAAAGCATTTAAGCAAACTATACTACAACAACATAAATTAATAAAATGTAGCATTTATTACATGAATCTGAAAAACACTACATATTTCAACAATAATTTAGAAAAAGGCATCACTCAACATCAATCTCAAACAACATAAAATGCCATGTTTCACCAACTGCATGATAACTTGCAGTGGAATAGCGTTACTTAGAGGAAAGGAATCATTTCGGAACATTATATACCATTTTTTAGCAGAATGGTGAGACAAAAAAACACCCTTGAACTTTAGATGTCAAGAAAATACAACCTATATTTCTAACACATTGTTGATTTCATGCCTGCCAACAATCCATGATGTTGCTACTATTAAAAGACAATCCTTAGTTGACTAGGTTATTGCAGTTGTGTTTTAAAGTGCCTATAATGGCACACTACATATAGAATTTGAAACAATTTACAAAAATGTTCACTTTAAGGCTTTTCTGCATATGTTTATGGCAATCGCAAAAGGAAATTTCTGAATCTTTCATATAAAAATTAAATGGGAAACCAACAAGCAAAGAAAATATCATTATTTATTTTCACAGCAGGCCTCTTCTACGCTTGTAATCATTCACAGTTAATGTCAGACTATGCCTCCTTCCATCATTGCTAGGAACTTGCACTCCACAAGTTGACTCAATCTTCTGCTTTCTAGCCATAAAAGCTAATGGGGCCCCTTGAGCACCCCCATACTTCTGCAGTCCAGCAAGTGAAATTGGAAGTTCAAAATCATGCAAAGAATACACCTTTGCATCTTCTGATACAGGAGCATCAGTGTCGACAAGCTTTCCATCATCCTCAGCAGTTTCTATTGCTATGGCTTCCTCTACTATGGCTGCATCTGCCTCTTTGTTCGCATCAGTGTTGTCTTCAGCAACCTTCTTCTTTGTATCATAATAATTTTGAGATTGAGTCCAACGCCGAGTGAAAGGATCATACCCTGCTTCACCTGCTTTAAGATTAAGGTTTAGAGGCTTAATCTCAGAAGCATTCTTGAAATTTTCAGCCTTGTTTTTCTTATTCATTTCTGCTAGCATCAAGGCTTTTGCATCCTTGCTTTTGCTCTGAAGAGAAAGGACTTCTAGTTCCTTCAATCTCACTTTAATTCTCTCAACTTCCGAATAATCATGCCTGCTCTCCGCCAGCTCCATCTCTCTTCTAACCCTGTCCTTTTCAGCAGCCACATTCGATGGCCTTTTGGAAGCCAACTTCTTTTCCTGCAACATTTGTTTTACAGTTTCTGCAGAATACACAAATTGATTTATCTTTTTTAGCGCATTTATTTTTTCCTCAACTTCTGCTCGACTAATCATCCGACCACCACTGCGTTCTACTTCCCGTTCCCAATCTGAAAACTCTTTCTCAAGTGGAGGTGAATCAGACACCCTGGCCATCTGCCATCTTGCTGCACTGCTCTCGCTACCCCAGAAACAATTCAAATACTTGTATGTGGTGCGGTTCTCAAACTTGTATTGTTTATCAGGGTCTGTCGCATCAACATTTTTTACCATGCAAAGACGGTAAGTACTCTGTCCTGACCTGGACATTCCTATCCCAATTCTTACAAAGCAGCCCACAATGATATTCTCAAAGAATGGTTCCATAAACCACTTGGCAAGTTTTGATCTCCTTATTGTTATGCTTCTAATATCTTCAAAGATGGGAGTGTCAGCAGAGCCGGGACCATCACCATCACTATCTGATTCTTCGCCACTGCTTCCACTTCCTTCTCCTTCACTAGAGGATGAAAAACTAAGGCTCAGACTCGCATGAGATTTTCTTCTACTAGGTGACGAATCCTGCCCCTTAGATGAACCAATATTATCTCTCCGCTTACGCTGAATGTCAGAATCTCGTGCTTTCTGCTGCCTTGCTACCAATTCACTCAAAGCATTTTCTTTTACAGGCCTTGTCGATTTCACAAAAGAGCGCATCCGTGAAGATGGAGGCCATGTTTCTTTCCGTTGTTGATTGCTAATCTCGTTTTGGCGAGCCCTTTTACGCATTAAATAATTACCCCTTGCTTCTGCTCGTTCTGCCAAAATCAACTCCCGGTCTAGTTCAGACATTTTCCCAAGCTGCTCCCTATCTTCATCATCTTTGTATAAATCACTTCCTATGGATAATTCGCTATCAGAATCATCACGACGACCCCTGTCATCATCATCCTTGTCACCAGAATCAAATCGCTTTTTCAGGGGCATTCTTGACCCAGAAGCCTTCCTATTTGCTATCCCAACATCATCTGAATCATCGTCATCAATGTATTTCGAGTCACTGCCATCATCTGAATCAGAATCTTCCAGTATCCATTTCGTAGGATTTCGGTTTTGCTTTCCATCATTGGTAGATGTTCGACCAGATGCTTCTAGCAGCAAATGCTCCAGTTCAGCTATAACTTTTTTTTCCCCTCTAAACACCCACGCTGATTGAATAGTCCTTAGTTCCCTAGCTAGAGCAGAGACTGCAAATACCACTCCTCAATAGATCTTCAAAACCTAAAACCTACTGTCCATCAAACAGATTAAAATTGTGAGAGGAAAACCACACCATGGAGCTTAATAAATGTACATCACCGACATTACGTTTTGTAAAACATGGTCCTTACAATGAAATTAACATTACTATCTCAATTAGTTCAAAAGAACCCTTAGACCTGTAAAGAAAGCACATTGAACATAGAGATGGCAAATTTCAAAAATATTTCTGAGCCAAATTCTTCATAGAACTGAAACGTTTGAGAAGTACACATATCACAAACCAAGTATGCGCAAAAGTGTGAGAATATAACAAACCCTAACTATACAATTAATACTGACCAAAAGTCCTCGAATAATAAATATCACATGAAATTCAAACCAAGTAAAATCAAAGTCCTACCAGGAATCTAAATATTGCCCTAAAGAAAATTTTACATTCACAATGAAAAAAAGGGTGTTACAGAACAGGCAACGAAACCCTAAACGACCAACTCAAATTTATATTAATGTAAGTACAGACACTGACGAAACTGTGCAAATGTAAGCTATTGAAAGAATGAAAAGACACCAGATTTCTAACAGAGATGAGAAACAGATACAGAAAAATTAATGATTGAAAAAACTGAACTTTCTATAGGGAAAGAGTTAACGAACATTATCACAAAAACCGAGTTCGAGTAAATAAATGGAATTTTATCTGATTGTCTGAAACGATAATTACCTGCATTTCAAAGGTTTAGTGTTTGAGTTTATGTCTAATAGAAGCTTAGAGAAAAATTTGTACCCTAATAAAGATGGCAACAACGGTGAGGATGTATGTAAATTGGGGTTGAAAAAAAGATTAGACATTGTCATAGATGTGGCCCATGCCATGGAATATCTTCACCATGAAAATAGTGCATTGTGATATAAAACCTAATAATGTACTTTTGGATGAAAATATGTTAGGCCATGTCACAAAATTTGGTATTGCAAGACTAATTGGTGAAAGCTTTACAAATCACATGCTTCATCACTTGCTTTAAGATGATCAATTGGCTACATTGCCCCAGGTATGACTTTCTTAAACATCACTTTCATTTTTCCTCTCATTAACAATATTTATATCGATTTATTGAGTAAGATTTAATGAAGGTTTTTTTCGCTGTAGAGTATGGACTCTGTGGAATAGTTTCCACCCATGGAGATGTTTATAGCTATGGAATTATGTGATTGGAATTGCTCACTAGTAAACAACCAACTAGTCACATGTTTGTGGGAGATCTAAACTTGCACAATTGAGTAAACTTTGCATACCCAAACAATGTGAATGAGGTAATTAAAAGTAGCCTTTTTCATGAAGTGTATGGAGATGAATTTGATGAAAACAGTGTATACAAATGTCTACTATCTTTTCTACATGTTGGTTTTCTTTGTTCAAAACATTCCCCAAAAGAAAGACCAACTATGAGAGTTGTGGTAAGGATGTTGGAGAGTATCAAAGATGATTTGGTAGCAAATGAAGTTGCTTCTAGGGGATTGAGACGAAGCATATTCAAGTTGCTTATCAATACAAATACAACAATAAATGACACGTCTACATAAAATGACCAAATTTCTTCTACATTTTAGTTTTTGAAATTGATAACAACAAAAGGTTTTCAGTCTTTCCATTATCCTTACAATGACAATATTATGGCAATATTTTTGTACTTTTGGTGGAAACATATTTATGTTAGATGGTTGTCATGGAAATCCCACTATATTATGGATTGCAAATCTACATATCATTTTGTTTATAACCCTTCCATGATGTTAACATTCTTATCCATGAAGTAAATAATAAAGAAATGTGTTTTTTAATATTTATAAATAAAATGATTTTTATTTAATATTCAACTGTAACTTTTAATCTAATAAATTGGCCAAATGAATTTATATGGTTGGAAAGAGTAATGTATAACTTTTTTTTGAGATTCTCTTGATGACGTGGAAAATAATGTGTTATTGCTTTTTGACATTCTCATGAGGGTTCTTAATGATGTGCAGAATAATTAAGTAATACAAACCCCTAGTAACTTTTAAAGATTAAGGATGCTAAATTTTATGACATGTTAGTATCATTATGCAACCTTTTTAGTGAGGTGTGTGGAGATGGACTTAATGAAAATAAAGTATACAAATGTCTACTATCTTTGCTACATGTTGGTTTGCTTTGTTCAAAACATTCCCCATAAGAAAGACCAACTATGAGAATTGTGGTAAGGATGTTGGAGAGTATCCAAGATGATCTGGTGGCAAATGAAGTTGCTTCTAGGAGATTGAGATGAAGCATATCCAAGTTGCTTATCAATACAAATGCAACAAGAAATGACACCTCTACATCAAATGACCAAAGTTCTTCTAAATTTTAGTTTTTGAATTTGATAACAACAAAAGGTTTTCAGTCTTACCATTATCCTTATAATGACAATATTATAGCAATATTTTTGTACTTTGGTTGAAACATATTTATGTTAGACGGTTGTCATGGAAATCCCATTGTATTATGGATTGCAAATCTACATATCATTTTGTTTATAATCCTTCCATGATGTTAACATTCTTATCCATGAAGTAAATAATAAAAATATGTGTTTTTTTAATATTTAGAAATAAAATGATTTTTATTTAATATTCAGCCGTAACTTTTAATCTAATAAATTGGCCAAATGAATTTATATGGTTGGAAAGAGTAATGTATAATTTATTTTTGAGATTCTCTTTGATGACATGGAAAATAAAGTAATGTGTTATTTCTTTTTGACATCCTCCTCAAGGTTCTTAATGATGTATAGAATAATTAAGTAATACAAACCCCTAGTAACTTTTAAAGATTAAGGATGCTAAATTTTATCACAGGTTAGTACCATTATGTAGCCTTTTTAGTGAGGTGTGTGGAGTTGAACTTAATGAAAAGAAAGTATACAAATGTCTACTATCTTTGCTACATGTTGGTTTGCTTTGTTCAAAACATTCCCCATAAGAACGACTGACTATGAGACTTGCGATAAGGATGTTGGAGAGTATCAAAGATGATTTGGTGGTAAATGAAGTTGCTTCTAGGAGATTGATATGAAGCATATCCAAGTTGCTTATCAATACAAATGCAACAAGAAATGACACCTCTCCATCAAATGACCAAAGTTCTTCTACATTTAGTTTTTTAAATTGAGAACAACAAAAGGTTTTCAGTCTTGCCATTATCCTTACAATGACAATATTATGGCAATATTTTTGTACTTTTGGTTGAAACATATTTATGTTAGACGGTTGTCATGGAATTATCACTATATTATGGATTGCAAATCTACATATCATTTGGTTTATAATCTTTCCATGATGTTAATATTCTTATCCATGAAGTAAACGATAATAAAAAAATGTGGTTTTTTTAGTATTTATAAATAAAATGTTTTTTATTTAATATTCATCCGTAACTTTTAACCTAATAAATTGGCCAAATGAATTTATATGGTTGGAAAAAGTATTGTATAATTGTTTTTTGAGATTCTATTGATGGCGTGGAAAATAAAGTAATGTGTTATTACTTTTTGACATTCTCATTTGGGTTCTTCATGATGTGTAGAATAATTAAGTAATACAAACCCCTAGTAACTTTTAAAGATTAAGGATGCTAAATTTTATGAAAAATAAAGTAATGTGTTATTGCTTTTTAACATTCTCATCTAGGTTCTTACTGATGTGTAGAATAATTAAGTAATACAAACTCCTAGTAACTTTTAAAGATTAAGGATGTTAAATTTTATGACAGGTTAGTATCATTATGTAGCCTTTTTAGTGAGGTGTGTGGAGATGAATTTAATGAAAAAAAAGTATACAAATGTCTACTATATTTGCTACATGTTGGTTTGCTTTGTTCAAAACATTCCCCATAAGAAAGACCAACTATGACAATTGTGGTAAGGATGTTGGAGAGTATCAAAGATGATTTGGTGGCAAATGAAGTTGCTTCTAGGAGATTGAGACGAAGCATATCTAAGTTTCTTATCAATACAAATGCAACTAGAAATTACATCTCTACATCAAATGACTGAAGTTCTTCTACATTTTAGTTTTTGAAATTGATGACAATAAAAGGTTTTCAGTCTTACCATTATCCTTACAATGACAATATTATGGCAATGCTTTTGTGATGATGATGATGATGATAATGATAGTAGTTAACGTCCAATGAGACCAAATTGGTCTATCGGACCTATAATTTTCTTAGTTTTTAATTGTTTGGCTCCTCATCTTGCTTGGCGAGATTGGTGCTGTAGCTTTCTTTTTTCTCTCTATAGTCTTCCAACTTCCTTTATCTTGCATATCCTTCATCTCTTCTGGTTCTTGGGACATTGGTGTCTTAGTTTCACGATCTATTGTGTTCATCCTTTTGAAGATAGTTGGAGAAGAAGTTTGGTCTAGGAGATCTGCTTTGTTGTTGAATGAAGATTTATTTTGTGTGGTGTTTAAATCCTCATATGTGTTGATGCTTGAGGGGTCGTCGAGTTCACTTTTTTGTTGTTGCGCAGGGCCTTCTTTCTGCTTTTCTTGAGAGTTGTTTCTTTCTTGCCCGATTTCTTGTGATTCAAAGTTTTCTCTAGAGTATTCTTCTTTGATGACAATGTAGTGTTCTTTTTGTGCTCCTTCCCACCATGTAGATCTGTGGTGGTTTTTTCTAGTAGAATTTTTCTCGGAGACTTTTGGGCAATTTTTGGCTAGATGGTCTGTCTCAAAGCAGGATCGACATCTAAAGAAGACACTTTCATAATCGAGTTTCTGGTTCCACACATAGTCTTTACTTTTGGTTGAAACATATTTATGTTAAACGATTGTCACGGGAATCCCACTATATAATGGATTGCAAATCTACATATCATTTGGTTTATAATCCTTCCATGATGTTAATATTCTTATCTATGAAGTAAATGATATAAAAATATGTATTTTTTTTAATATTTATAAATAAAATGATTTTCATTTAATATTCAGTTGTAACTTTCAATCTAATAAATTGGCCAAATGAATTTATTTGGTTGAAAAGAGTAATGTATAATTGTTTTTTGAGATTTTGTTGATGACCTGGAAAATAAAGTAATGTGTTATTGCTTTTGACATTATCATCAGGGTTCTTAATGATGTGTAGAATAATTAAGTAATACAAACCCCGAATAACTTTTAAAGATTAACGATGTTAAATCTTATGACAGGCTAGTATCATTCCTGATAGCTTTCTGACTGTTTCTTTTTTAAAGATATATAAAATGAATAAAATTTGTTGTTGCAAAGAAATATACAATGTTTTCATGGAGAACCCTGAAATGGATCGTTTCCATATTTCAAAATGGATCCTTTCCATATCTCAAAGCAAAAGATGAGGTAAAACATTCTGTGTTAATTGAAGACTAGAAGGCAAATACTCACTTGTAGCTAGTTTGTAATTGCAATGGATACTTTCTACTATAGTCAATAATAGGTAAACCATCTCCTCTTGTTAATATGTAATCTAATCATAATGTTTCCTTCAACATCAGTTGTGAGCATTATTCTTGGCCATAAAGATTATCACACGAGTTAGTTTCAACATTATGATTAGAAAACAAAAATACTGGGTTTGTCACATAAAAACAATACAACTCAAATATTTTATCTGCCAAAAGTTAATAGATAACCCGCATATTGGATAAATTATAGAACATGTGTGGGTCCGCAGGAGTTCTTGACAATGGCAACATACGCCTACAGTTAATAGATAACCAGCATATTGGAAAAATTCTAGAACATGTGTGGGTCTGCAGGAGTTCTTGAAAATGGCAACATCAAGAGCAGAGTTGTTAACTATCTCCATTTGAGTTGTTATACAGAGAGATAAAGTATAAAATTTAAAAATCAAGTCCACAACATAAGATTTTTACATAAGGGACTTACATGATTCTTCAACAATAAAATTTATTGATTATCATGTAAGTGAAATAAAAGTACATTGCATTGAATTCCTTTGATTTAAGGAGCTCCCTAGGTGCTTGTAGTTTCTAGACACAGTTGGCATTCGGCCAGACATCTAATGACTACCAATGCTTTAAGTCTCTAAGGATTGAAGAGCTCTATTGTTGATACTTAGTTCATCTATTTGATGTACGGTGCAATATGGCTTTTGGAACTTAGATTCGGTGGTCAAGTTCGGCCCCGTGGAAGTTTTATAGATTTTTCAATAATTGAGGCTTCAATTAGGTTTGTGGAGGCATCTTCATCCGTTGCAGTAGGAAATCAGGGATCATAATTGATAGAGCTTGCAGGGAACATATCATAATCACATGCTGATTTACTTGAAGACTGAAACTCTTTGTGATTGAGCTTCTAGTTCCTGGTATCCAAGTACAGTGTACATAGGCAGTGGGTTTAGCAAGTGATAACAAGAGATATTAACAGCTTCCTTGGTGAGTCAAGTCTGAAACAATAGTATGTTCTGTTTTCCTATGTGATTCATCAAGGAGCAAGCTCTGTTTTCCTAGGTGATTCATCAGGTAGCAAGTCTGAAACAATACTGTAATCTGTTTTCCTAGGTGACTCATCAGGTAGCAAGCTTACAAGGAGAGACCATAAATAAGGAGAGAAAAAAAGAGCTTTGATGGAGGAGAATTGTACAAGACCTTAACATTCATGCTAATGCCTTCACAGTGTTCATGACGGTTCACATTTCAAGAGAAGTTAGATATTGCACATATGACCATGTTTAACTTTCAGACATTATCACATTGTAAGTAAATCGTGCAATAATCAGACCGTGTTTATATTTTTCCTGCTAGACAAAGGGCTTACTATCAGTGAGTGACAGGAGATAGATGCTTCACCGTAGGAAACTAGAGCAATACTGACCATTTTCACTCTCAGAGAAAGGAATGGCCCAGAGGTTAAAAAGTCCAATGGAAACAAAAGATCCTCATGTTGAATCTGGAGGAAATTCAAGAGTAAATAAGAGGGCTACAGAGAACGTTAGATACTCAGCTACAATCACTGTAAAAATCAATCGAATTTAATAGGAACCACACTGTAAATGAAATGTAGGTAAATAGAGGCACGTAATAGTTGGTGTGCAAAATATCAAGCTTAAACTGGAATTGTATTTCAAAATCTGAGAAAAAAAAATAAGGGGAACTGGAATAAGGTAGTGACCTGAATAAAAAGCTCAATATTAATATGTACAATGAGCTGCAGCGGCTGAGCTCCACCAATGTATGGATAGTGCCATTGTTGGGCAACTGCAATGGGGCTTGATCATTGCGAAGATGGGGAGTCGAGGAGAACGAAATGCAAAGGAGCAACCCCTCTATTGATTTCCTCCCACTCTCTTGTATGTGTTTCTTCATAAGATATTACATACTTAATTCGATAGAGATGATTAGTAGACTTTATTAGTAAAATTGCCACATGGAAGAAGGTTCCCTTCCCACAAACAAAGAAAATCTCATACAGTAATGGTGTCTTAGATTATTGTTACTGTGTGAGCGCATTCCAGTCCATGTAATAGTAATAATAGTTATCATGCATGCATATTTATGATAACTACTATACTTTTTCTTACCTTTGTCATTTCCCTGATTTAAAGGCTGCTCTGAGTTACTAATAGAGACAGTTCTAAAAGATAAGGCTTCGAGAACCTTGCTTTAGTTGGTGGAGGCTTAGTACATTTTCTTCTGAAGCTTTGGCCTCAAACTCGAGAGCTACATTTTCTTTCTGCTTGTCTTGAGAGTTGTTTCTTTCTTGCCTGATTTCTTGTGATTTAGAGTTTTCTCTAGAGTATTCTTCTTTTATGACAATGTAGTGTTCTTTTTGTCCTCCTTCCAACCATGTAGATCTGTGGTGGTTTTTTCTAGTAGAATTTTCCTCGGAGACTTTTGGGCAATTTTTGGCTAGATGGCCTGTCTCAAAGCATGATCAACATCTAAAGAACACACTTTCATAATCGAGTTTATGGTTCCACACATAGTCTGTACTTTTGGTTGAAACATATTTATGTTAAACGATTGTCATGGGAATCCCACTATATAGTGGATTGCAAATCTACATATCATTTGGTTTATAATCCTTCCATGATGTTAATATTCTTATCTATGAAGTAAATGATATAAAAATATGTATTTATTTTAATATTTATAAATAAAATGATTTTCATTTAATATTCAGCTGTAACTTTCAATCTAATAAATTGGCCAAATGAATTTATTTGGTTGAAAAGAGTAATGTATAATTGTTTTTTGAGATTTTATTGATGACCTGGAAAATAAAGTAATGTGTTATTGCTTTTGACATTCTCATCAAGGTTCTTAATGATGTGTAGAATAATTAAGTAATACAAACCCCGAATAACTTTTAAAGATTAACGATGTTAAATCTTATGACATGCTAGTATCATTCCTGATAGCTTTTTGACTGTTTCTTTTTTAAAGATATATAAAATGAATAAAATTTGTTGTTGCAAAGAAATATACAA
>APFE030097729.1:0-34982 GCA_000404065.3 Pinus taeda
GGAGGTTTTGTCATTTGTATCATCCAAGAATTGTTCATTTATGTAATGTAAAGGAGGTTGCCCCCTCGAAGAGGTTGATTTCTAAGGCGTTGATCTATCTTTTCTATCTTTTCTTGAGCTGGTTCATAACAGAAACTGTTGCATGTCCTCACATAGACTTCATGTTTGATTTTTCACAACCAATTAACTCATGGAGAATTAATTAATTTATTTTCAAACAACTATTAAGTTCAAATTCGAATTTTACTTCCTATTTTAGTCCAGGGACTAACTAAAATTGGAATCCATCCCGAATTGCTAAAAATAGAATGTTATTTTTAGCACTTCCATTTTTCATTCCCTGTTGCTCAATTGAGCACTGATACCCAAACTGCTATTTATAGCAATGCTATTTTTAGCACTTCTATTTTTAGCATTTCTTGTTGCCATTTTCAATAGAAATTTCCCTCATGAGATATAAATTTGTAATGTTATTTGCAACAATGGTTACCCTTTTTCGTGCATGAGATGAGACTATGAACCTATCATATAGATTGGTTTCTATTATGACTATAATCATAGTGCTCTTGGTTTGATGTGTGGAATTCAATTATAGATTTTCTTTGGTAATTTTGTTGATTTAGGAATCGGTCAAACCTAAAGTAGGACCCACTCAAGGGAAGGCATTGTAGCATCATTTCTTTATTTCTATATCGAGTAGCTAGTTCCTTTTAGATTTGTAGTCTTATTAGCCCCCGTCGTCTAGCATATGACTATAGTAATCAGAATCATGGTTTTAGCATTAATTCGTTTATCGAGTCTAAACTTATACATTCGATTCTGTAGCTTATACATAGGGTCTCATCTGTTAACTATATGGAAATTTACTTCATCATCTTATTTGGCATCTTCCAGAGGCGGAGAGGCCATAAGCATATGTTATGTTCGCCTTTTGTCTTTCTTATTTCGAAATTATTTCGGAAGTGGAGACTAATGCTAGAATTAGTCTACAGTTATTAAATGTTGTGAAATCCTAAGCTAGGTTATTATAAGCTAAAGCCATTTACGGGTTGAAGTTGCGAGGTGGTGAATGGTTGAAGTTGCCGAGTGGTGAATGCATGTTGTTGCGGTGTCTACTATGGCTCTGGCCCTTACAGTATTGTTGGCCCTTACAATATTGTTTGTTTCCTTTGCTTATGCACAAGAATTTCCATGTTTGGCCCGAGCTTCAAAAACCAACAGAGGCAGTTGTAGGTAAGATATGACCAGAGCCAATTCAAAAGTCCATTGAACTTGAATAAGTAATTGTTCCAGGTTTTTATCTAGTTGTAGAGGAGCTTTAACTAATCTGTACCATTGCCTTTGTTCTGTCCTTGCATGCCAACCTTAGTTTTCATTCTTACCTGGGTTATTGTCATTCTCATTATTATCGGTTGTTGTGGAGCTCCTAAAATCCCATTGTTTTGCAAATTTATTCACAGGTATTCCTTTCCTGATACAACACTGAACGGTAAAAGGTTCCAGCTTGATGGTATAGGCCGAGGATATAAAGAACTTGTCTAATAGAGGAAAAATGTCGAACCCATTGGCGATGAGCTAAATGAACATAGACAACATTGTTAGGAGATCTTGGCATTTTCTCTTGATACCTTGTGTTAGCTATGATACTAACTTAGTTCAAAGAGGTGTGTATTCTATTAGATTCTACTTACTTTAGCTCAGGTAAGGTCACTTACACATAGCTCAGGACATAGTGCTTGCTTCTTTGGGCCACTACCTCATGCCTAGCTCATATTTTTAGATGATCAACCACACTAAGACTGAGACACAGCTCATACTCCTTCCTCCTTTGGAATTACTAGTCCATTGCTCAGTTGTCCGATCAGTGGGGTTCTCTAGATGAGAAGGAAGAGATCACAAGCTTTGAATTCTTTGGGAATCTCCTCTGCCTTCCTTCGGTTGCAGTGTAACTTCATGGAAATAGGTAATTGGCGAAAAAAGCATTAACGTTAGTAGCTTAATTCCATAATATGTTGGTTTCATCTTTAGCCCTTTTATTCCCTTCTATGTGTTAGTAACTTGCCTCCCTTCTAGCTCTTCTAACCCTTTGGGTACTAAGGATATAATAAGGAGAATAAAACGCCATACATACAGAATTCAAACAACATTTCTAAGACAAGAACTTTAGATGCCTACATTTATCCCTTGCTACCAAGCACCTGGTCTTATATATTTTCAATTTCATTTTCATCCCTGATGCAACATCAAAACTTTTATTCCAGCAAAAATTGAAAGCCTTACTTGCCTTCTTCTACTGCTAGATCCACTAAGGTTCTTGCAATGTGCACTAAACCTTGTGTTAAGACTACACTCATGCTGGAGAATACATTTCCATATGAATTCCAAGTGTTACGGTCTCTTTATGGCACAGTGCCAATGCGCAGTTTCATGGATTACATCATCCAGGACAATTAACTATTCCTTGATATTAAATTCTTAGGATATGCCCAGTTTGACCATGCTCTTGATGGTGCTGAGATGGTGAACCCTAAGAAATGGACGAGGAGGCTATACAAGTTAGACATAATTACATTGTTTGATATGCCACATTTTGGCTAGAGTCGCTCCATCAATGAATACAGCTAGGGCGCATGCATAAAAAGGGGCATCAGAAAACACCGAGCCACAAGTTGCAGGGTTTTGGAGACACATAATAGTGCACAATAGAGAACATATGAACAAATGTGACATTGGTTATGGTGATTTTACATAGGGAAACACATAAATACATATAAGATCATGCATTAATATTTAATAATATATATTAAATACATGTTGTTTTGTATTTGTCAACACATTTCACTTAGTTAGATGTCATAAGTGTTCTTATTATATAGTACAATGCTAAAGTTCTATGCTCTATTTTGTTGTGTATGGAGTTCTTCCTTGTGCTCTGCGTTTGTGAACCAGGATTGATTTTACTAGTATGTCTCGCTCTCCGTATAAATGTTTTTCACCTTGAATTCTTTAGTATCATGTTAATCGTCTTCTAGGTTTTTGAACTCTTCTATGTAGGACTATCTTAGTTGTTAGTCATTGTTGTGTAGGATTCTGTCTTAGTTAACAGATGATCCTAAAATTCTGGTAATTCTACATACATTGTTGCCAGAGCTGATGGTTTCAAGGTGGCTTTTCTATTTGGAGTCAACAGATATCAAGGTGTTATCCGAGGCTTCTTTGAGCTAGGTTTTTAATGCACATTTCTTGTCCCGATCTATGACCACCTTGTCCCTCCAGTTCCTATTTTAGCTTATCCTTCTTTCATCATTAGGGAAGGGAAGCTTGGTAGGAATTAAGGAGGGTTCTGGTCTGGTAGGTTTCATGCTAACTCTTTTGCCTTGGCATTGGTTTTTATTCTTCAAAAGAAATTAAGTGCTCATAGGCCTGTAGATCCTTTATTGGTGCTTTACCTGAAAATATGATAATTGAGTTTTTGAGGCCAATGCGATAAATGGGGCTTGGGACTCTGTTTTGTTAAAAACAAGGACTGTTTCTTCCTTCACAGGGAAGGATCATCTATTCTATTAGTCTCTCTTCCTCATAATGGTCAAAGGAATAGAGTCACTCTTCCTCAATAGTGGCTAAGGCAAGAAAGTATGATCGATGATCTTTTGCTAATGCTAGTTTCTAACCTAAAAAGTGTAACCTATCCACTAATAATTAATTAAAACATTGAAGAGAAGGAGATGTTGCACTGTATCCAACATATTCTTTGTTTGCTCTAAGGTCATCCAAATAAATTTCTAGAAGCCCACTAATGTGAAGCACAAGTTGCTTGTCATTAAATATATAAATCAAGTTTTTGGAATCAATTCGTTGAAGCCCTTTCATCTAGTGGTTACCTTAGGTATTTTTATCTCCTAGTAACCCATCTTCTAGTAACTAGTGTTTTGTGTTCTGTCGCATCTGGTTACCTTGGTTATTTATGCCTAGCTACTCATGTCCTTTCCCAATGGATCTGAGAGAAAAGTGGGAATTGAATCCGATTCACTTCCCCTATTTTTCTTATTTAAGGTTGTCATTGGATAAGCCAATTCACTCATTCATTAAGCTGCTTGAAACATAAAGTTGTCAATGTGATCCTCCCTTACATAATGATAAATAGAGCATATCCTAACTTCATTTTTCCTTTTTAAAATAAGTAATTCAATTGGCTAACGAATGGATGAATCAACCTTAAAAAACATTGTACTCGTTCAACCTGGGGAACAGACCATAGTAGTTATTAGACAATCTTCTGTTCCATTGCTTTTATTATGTTCCACTACTTTTTCCTATCAATTCATAAGGGAAAAAAGTAGCTCTAATACAATACAATGTGAGCATCTTCTAAAGACTTGTAATTGGGTATTTAGCAGTTGGAGAAAGAAAGACTCCTACATTTTAGATGATGTGTCTAGACTCTAGGCCCATTATCTAATTACTCTAGGAACCCAGTCCAAATTACTCCTTTAACTTAGTGAAAGTTCAAATATTTTAGTGACTTATTCTGAATTTCTATGGTGATTTCCAGTTTCCAGTACTCTGGTTTCATAGCAATCAGATTTCTCTGGGAGAATGGGTTGAATGTGCGGTTTCTACCTAAGTTTTTTTATGTTCCAGTTTGAAGAGTTCATTGGAAAAGTGAGTTTTTTTTTTCTTTTTTCTCTGACTGTAAATAGTTTCTAAAATAAAGCAATCAATGGGTTTTGGAGGGAGGAGGCATATGTTCGATCCACATCGAAATGACACAGATGCTAATGTTAAGGGTAGTGTTTAGCTTTTGATGTGAAACTGTCTTGAAAAATAATTATATTTTCCTTTGCTATGTTTATTAGCAAAGGCCACACATGTACGACATAAATTACATGAACTAAAAACTGATTTATTTTCGAGGTTTGGAAAAACATCATACCAATAAAAAATTTGGTCCTATGAACTCACACCAGAGTTAATGGCCAGTAAACATTAAACAAGGCAGGGAAGATTGTAGCCCAATCTTCCAGACAGAGGAAATGGTTTGTTTTTTAATGTTGTAATGCTATGAGGAACTAGGGTGTGGTAGTAAATCCAAAAATTGATAATGTGTTAGAGGTCGATGGCCATAATATTCTCAAAAGGGAGAGTGACATGTGACTGGAATAATTTTTTTATGGTAATAATGTCGCGCCATGTTGTAGTGCCTGCTCTAGTTGACTGGCAGTGAGATGACGCAAACATTTAATTAGACATAAGGCCCACACTTTATTCCTTGAGGACCTCAGGTTGAGGATCCGGACACATGACACTATTATTAGCGATTAAGATATTCATGGTTGTGATGTTTATGAATGCTTTCCATTGATATTATGATAGCATGAATGGTTATGTATCTTATCTATCAGTATTCTGATGATGGCAACATTAAATAGTTAAGTTGGTCTCTATTTGAATTTATGATGAAGGTAGTAAAGAATATGTGTGCGCTCTACTAAAAGAATAATGATGATAAATTGATGGATAGGTATATTTCTACGATGTTACAATGTTGATAGCTTAATGAATATGTATGTTTCCATTGATGAGTATCGATGATAGCCACGAGGAATGTGTCCCCTATGTTACCTACTTTCCTTAGTTCAGGCTTACAATGGACAATGATGTGAATGACCAGAAATTGTAAATGATGCTATTATGATAATGACTAACATTGAGAGACCTTGTTACTGATGTTTATTGAGTATGGCAGGAAACCATCAGAGACACTCGCATATGACATGTCGATGACACCTGGTTTGATGAAAATTCATATTATTTTATCTTTTAAAGTCTAAGTCAATCCTGAAATCTGCCATATATGTTTAACTATATTCTGATGATATGTTAATGGTTGCAGGCACAAATTAGTTGCTTGACCGAATGACTCACATATGGGTGATGGGGTTGTACAGGTGGATGGAACTACATGGGAGGGGTGGGACAGAGTCCCTGATCTCACCCACTAGCACTCTCGCCGTGACTTGGGCTAGAAGGGTGAAACACCTTCGCCTTGAAGATCACGATGCCATGAGGGCAGGTCCCAAAGTTGGGTCGCTCATGAGGATTTTACTGGGGGGTGCGCAACAAGGCGGATTCTTTGATCCCCAGCACCATTAGTCTCACTATAGCAGGCAACATAAGAGATGATAGTGGTCTATGACGTTGCACTATACTTTCCCCTCGTAGTCATTGGATGCTTGAAGGGCAAGTGGTGTGGCACCCTTGGAATTTCAGGGGAAATTCTTGAAGGGAACGACCAACTTGGCACCCTTGGCATCACAATTAAACTGTGTGTGGCACCCTTGGAACTTCTAGGGAAGTTCTTGAAGGGCACAACCAAACTTGGCACCCTTGGAATCATTAAAAGTAAATAATAATAAATAAATATAAGTAAGGAATGAAAACTAGGTAAGTTACATCAGGGGTAAATGATGATTAGAAACCAAGGTAATTAAATCAAAAATAAAACTTGGAGTACGGAGAATCATAGGAAGGAATAAAATAGAGTACCTTAAAAACCCTACCCTTCCCATGTTAGAAAATACTAGGTAGATTAGGAGGTGTATTAGGTAAAAAGGGAAAGACAAGCATATTTTAAGGATAAAGATTAATCCTTAACCAATTAAACTTAATTAAGAAAAGGGGAAGGTGAATTAAAATAAGAAAAATAAATTAAATTTAAAAGAATTGTAGAGAATCTCCATGTGGCATCAACCAACATAAGAATATCCCTCTAAGAGATAACCTGAGTTAATTTAGGAAGTAGATTAGGGAGAAAATCTTGACTCATTAATTGACTCCAAGTAATAAACACAATTTAAGGAATAAAACGGGGAAATAAAGAGACAACTAGGAGAAGAAATAGGAATCTTGTGAGTTGAGAAAAATACTAGTTTTAAATAAAAAGTTAAGTAAATAATTTTGGGTGACCCTTGATGAGAGAATGACACATGGGTAGGTGAATAATCAAGTTATTAAATTAAAAAAAAATATAATTCTGCATGACATGCCAAGTGTCACCTATGAGGACTCCTATAAAAGAAGGGGCAAGCCATGAGAGAGGGGACCTTTTTTTGGGAACCCTATTGTTGGATGGATGATATGATGTCAAAACAGTGACTACGAAGCTATAGTGAGTTTGGTGAGGTAGAGGATTTCTTTTAGAGAGGGGACTCTTGAGCTAAGGTTGCTCTCCTCTGCCAGCTAGATTCTTCCTCCATTGTACAACCCCATTGCAGCTCGGGGGTCTGTGGGGAAGAAGAGTACCCAAGGAGTAGGCTGGGAGGTTAACCGGTGGGTCTCGTTTTCGGATCAAGTGCGTCATCATACACTCGCAGAAGTGATCGGCAACAAGGAAATACCAGCGACAACAGAGCAAGTGGAGTCTCGCCTCTCCGGTGTACGGTACATGTGTATTTCGTTACTACTTGACCTTAGATTAAAAGTATATAAATGTGGTGTTATGTTCCTGAAATGAGCATCAGCGATGTGTGTGTTGATTGAATTGAAATCTCAATGTGTTTACTTTCTGGTCATATTTGCTGATTTAAAAAGAAAAAAAAATGTATATAGCATAATCTGGTCTTTACACATGTGATCTCCCTTACCACTCTATCAATTTTTAGAGTATATTGTGTGAGGCAACTAAACCAATGTTTGGGTCTCCACCTCAATTCAGTCATCTCTTTGGGCAAGAAATGCAACAGATTAGTAAAGCTTGCACTCATATTTCTACTAGACAACCTTCTCAAATTGGTTGACGAAACAAAGATCAATATTAGAGGTGATAGTGCATTAGATGTTCAAATGATGCTCAAACATTTGTAGGCAATTTTTTGGTTTTTTGGGACATAAATAATCTCGGTGCAATGTAGAAATAATCCCATCTTGAATAAGTGGCATATAACAACAAAAACCATAGTTCTTCTTATGAATGTGAGAGGAAGACAGGAAAGGAAATCCAAGCAAATGGACATTATTAGTCATAATGGAATCAAGGCCGGTTGATTTAACTGAAGCATGGAGTATGCAAGTTTCTTCTCACTACATAAGTCATAGTGATGCATAGTATAGTTTACCTATTATTGCATGGCTGTCTAAAATAAATATTCCTACTAATGATGAATGGTTTTTATGACTGCTGAAATGACTTATTTACAAAGAAGAATATATTAAAAAAACACTAAGCAATATGGACATCTAAGTTGGAAGACAAAGATGTTGAAGTTTATATAAGCAACCTTCCTTGATCATATAATCTACAAATGAAATTTGTGTGATCACAGTGAGATACCATAAAGAGGAGAAGTATTGAAGGCATACTAGTGCTTATAGTCAACATAGGCGGGCACCCAAATCTCTAGGATATGCAAGGCATGTGTAGGTAGTCATCTAAGGAGGATAATATGATCCTTTCTTATTTTCAGTAACCAATTTCTTCAATTTTATAGGAGAACCTATTGTTTATTAGCAATGAAGAATGTCCAAAACCTACAAGAGGTGTTCTTAGGAAATGATCATCCCAATGTCTTTATGAGTACCACGATCTCATCAGGACATGATGATAAACTACCCTAGATATGATCTAAACATATAATTTATCATGCACAATGTATCTTTCCCCAGTGGTAGGGGAAAAACTAATACGAGAGGGATGCATTTAGGCCGGATCATTGTTTCTCTATTTCTTGACATGAGATAAGCATTTTTGGGATTATGCAATCAATTCCCAATAGTGCTCAAGCAAACCTATGTACTTAGTTTAACCTGCACCGTCTTGATTATCATTCTTCATTGGGTAGTATTCTCTACCTTAATTTCTATAATATGAGAATGTGTTCTTGGTACTCTATAAGCACCTCATGAGAGTCAGTGCTAGTTGATTGGTGTATTTTGTGTTATTTGAAGGGAACCTCTCATACAGGTATTACTGTGAAACAATAACCCCTATTCATCTTAAAGGATTCATTAACATAGTCTCTAGCACACTTTTTCTTGGATTTTTTATTATGTTAAGTGCACTAGATCTATCTCTCTCCGGCACACTTATAAGGATGCTATTTTAAAAATTAGGTGAGAATTGGTTCCATCGATTCTCTTGTTGACCCTTATAAACCTCATCACCTAAAGAAAATGTATTTTTTGTAAAACTATTATCAATTCATCAAAGATATATAATTGAGAATCATGATGTCACATAGTTTGTGACTTCATCCAAATGGTGTAAAAGGTAGACAAGATCTTATGTATTCTCTCCAATGCCTAAAAGGAAGTTTGTTGGGTAGTACAATGAACTGAGGAATGACATGCACAAATATGGAAATACTATGATCATACAAAATATTGTTGCAAGTAAATGACTTGTGAAGATAAAATGAATCTCAGTCGTGTCATGGTTTGTATAGGCACACATAATCTTTTGGAGGCACTGCCCTACACAACAACAATAACAAAGTGGAGGAAATATTGCTATTCTTGAACCAGAAAACTAATTAGCACCAACAGATCTCTCCGCCGCCTAATATTTTGATGAATCTGCTCACCATGGTCATAAATTGGCTTAATGCTCTTCTCTCACATTTGCAGAAGGGAAAAAGAGAGTTGGAATTCAACAGTTGTAGTTGTAAGTTCTACTTCCTTCTCTATTACAGTATTGCTTATATTGCATATGAATTCATAATGAATCCAAAATAAAATTATGTATGTTGATATTCGCAGACACTTAGAATGAATCAATTCATGTGCCAATAGATCATTGACAATATACTATATAATTAAAGTACCGATTCTGTAGCTTTTAAAAGTGTTGCTGAAGTTCATAACCAAAATCAAAATTGCTAAAGTTCCATGTTATTCTAATATAATCACTCAAACAATCCTAAATTTTTATTATGTGATCTGCACAGTTTGTTCTACATTGTGGTTCCAGTGGGCACACCCAATGTAAACTTACTTGTAGCACTTGACATAGGCAGTGATTTGTTTTGGGCACCTTGTGATTGCCAAGAGTGTGTTCCTACTTCTGTACCTAGCTATGCACTTGTATGTATTGTATTTTGAGCTTTTCCCTGTTAAAGCTATTGATCTATTGATCTAATGTTGTATTCCATGAAAGATCGCGGCCTACCTATTATCATGTATTATTGGATGAGAATGACTATATAGTGTAAACTGTATTTCTTGGGTATCAAAGAATTAAAACAACAATCTCTATAGGTTAAGATTTTAATCATACACCCTTTTATTTCTTCTTGAATGGTTGCTACATTTAGGTTGCTCACTATTTATTCTATTTGGTTTGTAATATCTATATCCATGGTGCTCACACAATCCTGTGCTTTATTTACAACATATTCTACATCGAACTTTCTTGGTTATCTATTGCCTCTGCAGTGGATGTCATACCCTTCTCAGTTTCATGGATTTCACTAACCTCTGATATATCCTTCTTAATTTCCTCTATTTTTTCCTCCATTATGAGTACTACATCATTCTCACTAGGAGGATATTCACTTTTTTTATGGAATATTTATGATAACCATCATTTTGGTACAACTTCCAATTTCTTGTACATTGTCAACCTCATCCATACCCCTTTGAGTTACACCTATGAAACTAATTTCACGAATATTCTTACCCTATAAATTGTAATAATATCATACGCAGAGAAGTATGCGAGATATTTTCTTATCTGGAGAGGTTTCTATTCACAACATGACTCTATAAGGACTAATTAACTGCAAAGAAAGAATTAGAGAGATCAATCTGACATAACTGTTCAAGAGGAAAAAGGAAATAGTTTTGTAATACCACAACTACATTATTGTGTTATAATATAGAAAAGAGTTGTGGGCATGGATGTTTGTGTGGCTACTTTCTATGAAAACAAGGACCTAAATTATGTCAAAATAAAGATACATGCAACACAAAACAATTATTCATATAAGTTCTTTAAAGGAACTGAACTGAAAAACATTTAAAAACCCTTTCAGTCTCTCGAAGATTTTGCAAGCACATCCATATCCTTATCACCTTCAAAGTGCCCAGTTGTAAGCTCAAGTGACTATGAAAACAAGATCATTAGAAACATGTTCCTATGTTTAGATATATTGATCATTAGTCCTTTGTAAAACCATCCTCACAAACTACCACATAATAGTTTATGTAGAAAATTTTGAGTTTCCTGACATGTTTCCATGGGTTGGAAATTTTAAAGTGACAGGCTTTTGTTTGGTGGAGCCTTTTTCCAAATGTTTGAGTTGGGAATTATTACATAGGTATAAGCGATCTTTGTTCCATAACGAATCATTTTTCCAACTAAATGTATCAGATGTACTGGGATCTTGTTGTAGATTTTGAATGAGTGCCCACACTTCTTCTTCATTCTTCCATTCATCCCTTGCTTTGTTTATCCAATCTGGTTGGATAATAGAAATGGCACAAAGCAATGCTTCCACATCTTCATCATTTATTGAGAGTGCATCTGTCACAACATTTTGCTTCCCTTTTTTGTAGATGATTTAAAAGTCATAACCCAACATAGATCGGGTGCCAGAGTTATGACCCCGAGAAATTGATGTACCAATTTACCCAAACGGGGCCCACAATTTGGCATTTCATATTCTAGGGTTAGGTTTTGGGATGTTAAGGGTTTTCCATTGTTTCTCAACAATAAATAGGCCTTCGAGCCTCATTATAACATAGTTCAGAGGCATGTAGCTGCCACATCTCTTCTTAGAGATAAGCTACCATTGCCCTAGTTGGTTTATTTCCAATTCTGTTTGTAAGCATATTTCAGTATTTTACATTAATGAAATAAAGTATTATTTCCACTGCATCTCTGTGTTTATGGTTATCACTGTAATTTGTTGCGCTCCTGTTTAAATCTAGATTAGTGGTATCAGAGTGGTCTACTTTTTCTCTATTTTTCTTTGCATGTCCTCAACAAGGTCGGGATATAAGGAGTTAGGGCTTGAACTGGTCGAACCTTTACAAGACCAGCCTCGCAAATCCCGACGACCTCGCATGGCGGATGAAAAGAAAGATGAGGGGGCAGGAGATCCTATCAAAATATTGCTCGAAGAAGCCCTTGAGCGACAAAGGAACGCGATGATGGATAGCTTTGCGCAGATCCTTTAGCAGCTACCTAGAGGTGATGCATCGGCTTCCAGCAGCTACTCTAGGAACACCATGCCCTTTAAGGTACAAGTTAATTTTGAAATCCCCATCTTCGAGGGTCAAATAGATGCAGATGCCATCGATAAATGGTTAAATCTGTTAGAGGATTATTTTTCTGTTCATGATTTTTATAGTCAGGAAAAGATTATTTTCGCTCTTCTCAAAGCATCCCCCCACGTCAAGGACTGGTGGGAAACCTACTGCGAGCATAAGGATGAAAGTACATGCTCACTATTTTCAGCCGCACCCACTTGGAATTCATTTCGAGATGCAATAAAGGAGCAGTACTACCCTATCAAAAGCTACGAGGAAAAATACATAAAGTGGACCATGCTGCGGCAGGGAAGGTGGGGAGCATTATTATTGCAACAATAATGCTACAACTCCTGGGCTACCTACTTTACTCTTATCAACCCGATAGTTCGTAACAAACTTAGATGCGTCAGTGCTATATGCACAAGTACTAGTTCTCATTGCAAGTTGTCACTTGGCTAGCCAGCGCGAGATCACTAGGAGCTCAAGCCAACTTCTATGGATTCCAGAAGAAGATTTATATGTGATGGAAGGAAAGAAATATTACTCTACAGATGGTATTTTAATTGCAGAAAGGAGAAACGCTGAAATGTAAAGCAAACCTAGTAAATACTAATTAACCAACTAATTCTACTTTTGTAGAAAGCACTATGAAAACCATGAAAGGAATGCCATTACCTACTCAAGGAAGTAAACCACATCTAACTATGCTATTTTTGGAAGTAAATAAGCAAACAACATATTTTTGGATTTTTATGTATTTTTATGTGAATTTGACATGCATGTAATTTATTGTGTGTGAGTGTGGCAGTGAATAGGTGGCGTTGGAGGGCAGTTTTGGCACTTGAGAGGATGTAGGATGGTTTGGATGGGTCCTAGGAGGTCTTAGATGGCCTTTTGGAGGCCTTTCCCACACTCAGCCTTCAAAAGAAATCCTATAGGAAAATCTACAGGAGGAAAAACAACGTTCTACAAGAGGCCTACAGGAGGAGGCAGAGAGTAGTTTTCACTGTTTTGTGGGTGTGAGAGGGGGTGAAAAAGGTGGATGAAGGTTGGAATGAGGTTTTAGGGTGCCTATGGTCTACCATGAACCACCAGGAGGGAGAAAGAGGATTGGATCTACTCAAGGAGAGAGGAAGAAGTTCTATGGAAAATGCAGGAAACTAAGGTAGAATTGAGGTGAGACTTGGGTGACCTGTAGGGCATGGATCAGATGGAGGATGGGATGGATGATAGGCTGGCATATTGCTAGAAGAGATATACTACAAAGGGACTGACAGTCAGCCAATAAGATTAAACAATCAATGAAATGAGTGCATTTAGGAAAACAGAGTTTTGCATCAAACTAGTCTAAACTATGATCTATGAAAGGAAATGCTGAGGAATGTTGTAGGAAAGGAAAGCGTGAAATAAGAATATTACAAATCAAGAAGTGAGCATGATGAAAAATATCTAAAGCAAAGAAAATCTGGACTATTAACCTACTAAAAAGCTGCAAATACTAGAAGTCCTATGAAGGAGGAAAATCTGTGTTTTTGGGGCAGTAAGAGGGTCTTTGCCTCAAATCATGGTCACAAAGGGAGGAAGAGAGGCCAAGGCATTGTTGCTAGCCTTTTGAATCTTTGTTGATCACTTTTCAACCTGCTACCGAAAGCACAAATGGAAGCAAACTACTGAATCATCAAAAGCAACCTATTCTTAACCACAAAAGAAATACATCTAACAACAAACTGATCTACCAACTGAAACAAAGCATAGAGATACAAGTAAAGAGGAGATTGGCTACTTGGATTGGGCCCTAGCCCAAGAGCTTCAGCCCTCTGAGGTAACTCAATGCTAACTCAAAAAGGATTCCATCTTTATTTCCAAAACAATAACAAGATTACATGAAACTGTCACAAGCTAATAAGCTCGAAGTTGAGCAGAGTTTACATAAGCAAAAATCCAACAAAAATCTGACCCTAGTGAGGCCCTAGGCCTCTCTACTTATACAAATGAAGTTACGAACAACTTCCTTAAAATTAGGGAGGCTTGGCTCCAAAATCTCGAGATAATCATCAGTCATCCTTCACTTGCTCGACTGCCTCCTAGTGCATGATTCCACTGCTTGTACTCCGAGATGAATGAAGGGGAATTCGAAGTGAGGAGTAATAAATGAGGGGGATTCCCTCCTAGCAGTCCTATCCTCTATCCACTTCGATTTATTGCTTCCATTTGTCCACTAGATCCTTGAATTTGACTTCGAAAATCATCAATAATCTGCATTAAATACACATTAGACCACATGGCACAATAACTAACTCAACTCACTCTATAAGCATAAATATAATCAGAAAATCATGTAATAAGCTAAGATAATGGTTGGTTTGACTAGGTTAGGAGGTAAAATGAGCCCATATAATTACCCATTTATGAGGCTCATCATCACCCCCTACTGAATGTGTTGCTCATCCTCTGAGCAACTTAGTCCATCTTCTCATCTTTTATGGCCCTGGTGGCCTCCCTAGCATCCCAAGCTTCTGGTGTGGTCTACTCTTCCTTGTCATAGAATCCTACCTTCCTGTCTATCTCTTCCCACTACTCCTCCTCTTCTTCTTCTCTTCTGCCTTCTAGCATGCCTAACAACAGTGGGGGACTCAGTTTGAGGCCAATCTAGTTGACCTTCAGCCTCTGCATGGAGCGCTTGTACATTGGCACTCTCCTTAATGCCTCCTTCATCCTCATGGGGGAATGATATTCCTTGATCTGCAGACTGTGTGGTAAGGTGTTCCATCTCCTCATGCATGCATGCACACAGTCATCCCCAAGTAGCCTTTGCATATCCTCAAAGTGTGCAATGGCTTGTGCCTGATCACTTATATATATAGGGGCAATCTGAGGATTATTAGCAGGCAGGTTGTGTGTGTTGATGAGTGCCATGGGATCTGATGGCTCAACTCTTATCATTAATGGCTCATTCTGCTCTTTTATCATCAATCTTCTTATTTCAGCTGCCCTCAACTCTTCATGGTTCATCCATGAGGCCATGGCCATTAGTTGCATGTCCCCTAGCTTGGCATTGGTCTCCCACACATTCATGTCTGTGAGGGCCATGTTATGCAGGTAGAAACTTTCCATATTTTCCTTATCCTCTGATGTGCTTTAGTCACACAGATCCATAAACTGCCTATAATCTTGGAAGAGCATTGTGCCTCTTTGTGCCAAAGTCTTTATTTGGAGTTGTAACCATTGGTCCTTGAGATATGGGCCATAGGATTTTGCTGGTGTTCTACATTGCAATGCCTCCATGGATAAGATGGCCATGCATGCCAGCTGAGTCTCCTTCTCTTGTAGCTGCCTCCTTAACAATTCATTTTCAGTTTCAAGGTGGCTTCTTGTAATTGCTTCCTTGTGTCTGATAGCACTCAACTCTCTGCCCATTTCTTTGAGTTTGTTTTCCATATGGCCAACATCCTCAAGTCCTTTGGATTTGGCTATTTGCATCCACCTATGTGTTCTTACTCTCTCTTTCTCTAATTCAAAGAATAGTGGAATTGCAAACTTTTGTGGTATTATCCTTCCTCCCTCAAGCAGATTGTAATAGGAAGCTAGACTAGGCTAGGGATTAGGTTCTTGTATCTCTGGTCCTTCCTCCTTCACCTGTGGCTGTTCTTCTATCCTTTTCTCAAGCTGTTGAGTCTCCTATAGTTTTGACAGTGTCTCCTATAGAACTATCTGAGCCTCCTGTAGGACTGTCTTTGGGTCTTGCATTACTACCTTTCCTTTCCATGTGGAAGATCTAGGAGTCCCCCTTTCATATGTGATAGGTGTCTTGGAAGGGGATTCTTTCCGCTTGGCAGAGGGTGAATCTTCAATTGTAATGGGCACTTTTGAAGAGGGCTAAGGTTTGCCTATTCTGATTCTTGTGCTATTCCTAGCCTTGAAATACAAGGAGTCCTACCTTTTCCTCTTTTGCTTTGGCTTGATTGGTGTACTAAGGGTAGCGAGGGCAGCTGTTGCCTCCCTTTACAGAGTCTTAGGGGACCCTTCTCCTTGTTCTGCCTTTTCTGCCTCTTTTTCTCCTCCTTCTGTCTCTGTTTGCTCTGTTTCTTCAGTTTTCTCCTCCTCTATTTCAGTTCCTTCCTCCTTCCTTCCTTGCTTTACTAAGTCACCAGTGGCTTCACCTTTTCCCCCTTGCTGCTCTTCCTCCTCACTGCCAGTAGGACTGACATCATAGGTTAGGGCCTCTATGTCATCCTCAGCTGTCATGTTTCGGAAGAATTCCCATGATATTGGGAGTGTAAATGTATGGAGGGCTTCTTCCACTAAGATTTTTATTAACCCATGGTCAGCTAGCTGCTCTGAATTCCCTGCTTGAACCTTAGTGCTGGAGTCAATGAGAGGTTGCAGGAGGAAGTAGGGGATGCTAAGCCTTTGAGGTGCTGGAGTGTCCATGCCATACCTTAATTCATGGAGAATTCTAAAGTGATAACCATAGACAATGCTGTACCTCCCCTCACAGGAAATGTATTTGATTATCTGATAGCTAACCTCATCCCAAGGGTATGGTATGCTATCCCTTCTAACACCATTTTTATCCTCTACAGGGGGTTCATTATTTTGGAAAAAGTTTTTCTTGGCAGCCTGTCCAATTGGTTTCTCATCCTTGCTCCAAGACAACCCAAGAGGAAGGGTAGTGACCCTAATAATAAATTCAAGGGTTATCTCCATGGAAAGACCTCTAAAGGTGTCAGTGACATGTGTTCTTGAGTGAGGGACCAAAGAGTGGGCAAATTCTTGGGCAATCTCCTCATCAAACCCTCATAATTTCTCAAATTTTTTTATCCAATTTACTCTTGTGAATATGTCCACTACATGGGGATGTGTATGGAGCCTCGTGGAGTTAGTGGGATCCTTTCTCATAAACCCTCCTGTCATTTTGTTTATACTCTTGAGAAAAAACAGAGAAACGAAGGAGACTGTGTTTTTTTAAATAAGTAGATTTTTTTTTTGATTTATTTTCTCCTCTCCTAAAGACTTTATTTCCTCCTCAATTTTGAATCACTTCTTGAATATATGGATATTCAATGGGGACATGCCTACTCCTTGGCTGCCTACTTTACTCTTATCAACCCGTTAGTTTGTAACAAACTTGGAAAAGTCAGTGTTGTATGCACAAGTACTAGTTCTCACTGCAAGTTGTCACTTGGTCAGCCAGCGTGAGATCACTAAGAGCTCAAGCCAACTTCTATGGATTCCAGAAGAAGCATGGAATGAAATAAATATTACTCTATAGATGCTATTCTAATTGCGGAAAGGAGAAAGGCTGAAATGTAAAGCAAACCTAGTAAATCCTAATTAACTAACTAATTCTACTTTTGCAGAAAGCACTATGAAAACCATGAAAGGAATGCCATTACCTACTCAAGGAAGTAAACCACATCTAACTATGCTATTTCTGGAAGTAAATAAGCAAAAAACATATTTTTGGATTTTTATGTATTTTTATGTGAATTTGACATGCATGTAATTTATTGTGTGTGTGTGTGGTAGTGAATAGGTGGCGTTGGAGGGTAGTTTTGGAACTTGAGAGGATGTAGGATGGTGTGGATGGGTCCTAGGAGGTCTCAGGTAGCCTTCTGGAGGCTTTTCCCACACTCGGCCTTCAAAAGAAAGCCTACAGGAAAATCTACAGGAGGAAAAATAACGTTCTACAGGAGGCCTACAAGAGGAGGCCGAGAGCAGTTTTCACTATTTTGAGGGCGTGAGAGGGGATGAAAAAGGTGGATTATGGTTGGAATGAGGTGTTAGGGCTCCTATGGTGTACCATGAACTACCAGGAGAGAGAAAGAGGATTGGATCTGCTCAAGGAGAGAGGAAGAAGTTATATGGAAAATGCAAGAAACTAAGGCAGAATTGAGGTGAGAATTGGGCGACCTATAGGGCATGGATCAGATGGAGGATGAGATGGATGATAGGCTGGCCTACTACTAGAAGAGATCTGCTACAAAGGGACTGAAAGTCAACCAATAAGATCAAACAAGCAATGAAATGAGTGCATCTAGGAAAACAGAGTTTTGCATCAAACTAGTCTAAACTATGATCTATGAAAGGAAATGTTGTAGGAAAGGAAAGCATGAAAGAAGACTATTGCAAATCAAGAAGTGAGCATGATGAAGAATATCTAAAGCAAAGCAAAGCTGGACTATTAACCTACTAAAATGCTGCAAACACTAGAAGTCCTATGAAGGAGGAAATATGTGTTTTTGGGGCAGCAAGAGGGTATTTGCCTCAAATCATGGTCCTAAAGGGAGGAAGAGAGGCCATGGCACTGTTGCTAGCCTTTTGAATCTTTGTTGATCACTGTTCAACCTGCTACAAAAAGCACAAATGGAAGAAAACTCTTGAATCATCAAAAGAAACCTATTCTTAACCACAAAATAAATACATCTAACAACAAACTGATCTACCAACTGAAACAAAACATATAGATACAAGTAAAGAGGAGCTTGGATACTTGGATTGGGCCCTAACCCAAGAGATTTAGCCCTCTAAGGTAACTCAGTGCTAACTGAAAAAGGATTCCATCTTTATTTCCAAAACAATAGCAAGATTACAAGAAACTATCACAAGATAATAAGCTCGAAGTTGAGTAGAGTTTACATAAGCAAAAATCCAACAAAAATCTGATCCTAGTGAGGCCCTAGGCCTCTGTACTTATAAAAATGAAGCTACCAACAACTTCCTTAAAATCAGGGAGGCTTGGCTCCCAAAACAAGAGATAATCATCAGTCATCCTTCACTTTCTCGATTGCCTCCTAGTGCATGATTCAACTGCTTGTACTCTGAGCTGAATGAAGGGGAATTCGAAGTGAGGACTAATAAATGAGGGGGATTCACTCCTAGCAGTCCTCTCCTCTATCCACTTCGAGGTATTGCTGCCATTTGTCGACTGGATCCTTGACTTTGACTTCGAAAATCATCAATAATCTGCATTAAATACACATTAGACCACATGGCACAATAACTAACTCAACTCACTCTATAAGCATAAATATAATCAAAAAATCATGTAATAAGATAAGAGAATGGTTGGTTTGACTAGGTTAGGAGGTAAAATGAGCCCATATAATTACCCATTGATGAGGATCATCAGAAGGGACCAAGATGTGCTAGAGTTCACAAACATTTTTCATACCCTTCGCACACAGTTGGGTATCAAGGGCTTCGAGCTGCATTTGGTACTCAAATATTGCGGCTACCTACATAGATACATCTAGGAAGAGATGGAGTTCCTCAAAATCTCCTCGCTCAGCACAACGTACCGATACGCTATCAAAATCGAGCAGAAGTTGAAACAAAAGAAGCGAGACTTTGGATTTGCAAATCCGAAGACCAAAGCACAAAGCCAAGGCAGGGTGACCCAAGACAACCCGTCAAAGCCACAAGAAAAGAACAACACCACAAAGTCGAAGAAGGACATGGGAAAGTGGTGTGAGTTCCATAAGAGTCCCACTCATAACACAAGTGAGTTTCGGACCAATCATTCGCTGGTGGCCGAGTTGAAAGCTTCCGAATCATATGCATGTTCCAACCCTGAGTCAGAACCCGACAAGGGGAATGGTAAAGGGAAGCAGATCATTGATGCGGAGCCTAGTGTCACTGTTGCCACCACCAAGATCCAGAAGAATGAGCTCAAAGATCCAGAGGAGGGGGAATTTCTTTTCCACTCAAAAATGTGGGTGAAGGGTTCGCCGCCTCAATTCATTGTCGATAGTGGCAGTCAAAAGAACATCATTTCAGCAGAGGTTGTGAAGCGGTTGGGCCTACCGACTACACCACACCCACAACCGTACAGTGTCAGGTGGCTTCACGAAAGATGAGATCTCAAAGGTCGCCAGCAATGCCGCCTTCCCTACTGCATCAAGCCCTTCATAGACGAGGTATTGTGTGATGTTACACCTCTGGATGTTTGTGATGTATTATTAGGCCAGCCATACTTGTGGAGGCAACATGCTGTGTATGAGTTAAGGCCTCGTGCTTTCATTATTTATTTGTGTAATTCATTATACAAGATACCAAAGGTATCCCCACCTACCACCACCTCTTTGATCACTGCTAAGAAAGGCAGCAAGCCCATCTCCCAGACAAGGAAATTCATCTGTTTGGTTTGCTCCCAAAGTAAGGGGAAGATCGTCACCACATCCATGACCCCCGTGAAGGGTTCCTCCATGCAGGAGCAGTAGCAAAGGGATACGGTCATGATAGAACAAAGGAACAACTTCTCCTCACCCACAGGGGTACCACACAAGCTTCAGGTGGGCAACAAATTCTGGTTGCATCTGCAGAAAGAACACCTTACAAGAGCCCATCAGAAGCTCTGACCACGCTGACATGGTCCTTACACCATTACCAAGGCTGTGGGAAATAATGCTTTGGAGCACAAAATTCCTCCATTCCTTCGCCTGCACCAACTGTTCAATGTGTACCGCCCTCGACCATGCTTTCCACCATTACTGGACACATCTGAGATTGCAGAACAACTCACTAGGGACCAAGTTCAGCAGATGGAGGAACTCAACGCAATGGGGACCATTGCTTCCTAAGGGGGGAGGAATGATCCAAGTGGATGTTGGTGGTCACCCACCTATCCCATTTGGACCCCCACAACTGTCTCTTTCAATTTTTCAGTTTCCGTAATTATAGCACAATTTACTATTTTTAGCAGTTTTTCAGGTCTTGAACTTCTGGAGCTATTTTGAGGCCCTAAATGACGTTTTATGGGAAAGATGGGAACAAAATGGGTCCATGGACCGATGTTGCTCCTCCCAAAGTTATAGTTCTCGGATAGGTCTTTCTAGTGAGCTATTGTATGTGTCAAACAGAGATTGGGTGCCAAAGTTTACGACCCCAGGAAATTGATGTACCAATTTACCCAAATGGGGCCCACAATTTGGCGTTTCATCTTCTAGGGTTAGGTTTTTGGAAGTCAAGGGTTTTCCATTGTTTCTCAACAATAAATAGGCCTTCAAGCCTCATTGTAACATAGTTCAGAGGCATGTAGCCGGCACATCTCTTCTCAGAGATAAGCTACCATCGCCCTAGCTGGCTTATTTCCAATTCTGTTTGTAAGCATATTTCAGTATTTCACATTAGTGAAATGAAGTATTATTTCCACTGCATCTCTGTGTTTATGGTTATCTCTATAATTTGTTGCATTCCTATTTAAATCCGGATCACATACAATACAACCATGACCAACCACTAGTTTCGACAATGGAACGTTACAGTCACTCCCACCTACTCCTCCAAAGAGATATACTAGCTCGGTGCAGTGGAGAAGCCAAGGCTCGTTACAATACTGTCCAAGATTTCTCTAAGATACTCCTATTGGAATCTTCGCTGACTAAAAGCCTATACAATGAGTTATGAGGAGCTATATATAGCAAAGGGTGGGGTGGCCCTTGACATTCCCCTTTGTGACAGTTCATCTACCCTCATGATTCTTCATCTACTCTATGACTGTTACATCCAACTAAAGACACTTGAACTTACACTTGAAAAGACACTACATACAATCTGTACATGTACCCATGTGAGACAAAATAGGCTTGAGAAAGCCATACAAGACATCACTATGACTCAGAAAACTGTGGGAAGACTAGCTCTTCGACATCTTCATGGTGGTCAATGATAGCAAATTGATGCCAAGCTTGGTAGTCCACGATGGTGTTAATGTACTCTAAGGTGACATCATTCTGGAAACAAAATGTTTCCTCCATAGCATCCGGGTACACTGCTCGGGCTCCTCTATCCAGCTCATCTGATAACATGCACATAATTGTCATGAGTGCAACCTGACCAGCAACATACTTGTGCATGGTGTCTGCATTGATCACCAAGTCTAGACTGGTGGCTATGCGCATCAACTCGTCAAAGTATGAGTCAAGTTCCAGTCAGACCTGTGCCTTTGTATTTTCCTCAGTGAGTGTCCCAATAGATGGGATCACATGTGCGCACACAACAAGATCCATACTCCTAAATGCCAGTGCATGGGAAGCCTGTAGATTAGTGATGATTTGTGAGAGATCTTCATAGTTCTAGATCTGACTCCAGATGTGTGCCTTCAGCTCGACTGCTCTGGGCTTCATCATCTTGGGCAAGTATAGCGGGGCTCCCTTGTATCTCATTATCCATGTTTGCATGTAATAAACAACATCATGCATATTCAACAATATACGTGCTATCCTAGCACATCATTGTTTCCAACCGTTGAGATGGACAATTGCCTTATGCATGGTACCAAACTTAGAATACAACACCCACATGACTATGTCAAGGGACAATAATTCATCTAGTATTTCCTTCTATAACTCTACTTGGGTAGATGTTGTAACCAATTTTCCTCCCTTCTTGGTTGCCTGTAACTCCTTAGCCATTTTATCATTCTCTGCTATTAGGAAGTGAACACTTGAGGTAGTGGCTTTGACATATTCTCTGGTAGCATCGGCCAATGCTGCTAGATGCTTGCACATGTCAGACACGATCACTTGTTCCCCAAACTGCATAGGAGATGTGTGATCATCCAGAGTCGAAACTCTGTGAGATTGCACAACTCTATGTTGGGACTCATCGAATGAGATGTTGTGCATGTCTCCCTATGGATTACCTCCAAGTATTTTAGTGTCGCCTTAGTTTCTTGGGACTTGCTCTGCTTCTAGATCTGGTGAAGATAGTGGGTCGACCTCTTGGTGGTGAGGCACGAGGTCAACGTCTTGCTCTAACTCCTATTGCTACATGTCTGTATCCATCTGCTCAAGTGCTTGTTCAATCTCTTGAGGAAAGTCTTGCTCTTGTGATTTCTCACTCTGTCTGCTTGGTGCCAGCTATTCAGATGAGTTGACTATCTATATGGGCGTAGTTTCATCTGTCTGTACACGTTACGCCCACTGTTGTGATTCCTTCTCCAGTCTGTGCAGTTCATGTTCCTTCTAGAGTTGCTCCTTCAACTCATACAACTCCTTCTCTGTTTCCTCCATTATCCATTTTTCTCTATGCCTTTGCACGTTCCTCTTATTGGGTTGTTTCCTCTTTGCCTCTATTGCCAGAGATTCTTTCTGCACAAGTGGGTTTGCTTGGAACTTGCAATTTTGTTCCTCCTCCATGTTGTCGACAATCTTCCTCTTGCCTTTGTCACGTGCTGCTATGTTTACCTCTGCTACTGCTCTTTGGGATGCTGCTTCACGCTGCTTCGCTAACCATTCCACAACGATGCCGACCGGTACATTGGGCTTGGAGAAGTTGTAACAATATATCCATGGGTCTTCCTCTACCCAATGGCATGCTCCATGGATCTACTGAAACTGTACTCTCGTGTAGTAATATTTTACAAAAATGCGGGTCATACAGATTGTAGCTTCAAGTGTCGAATGGATATTTATTGATCTCCTCTTCGACATCCACATTCTTGAAATTACGTATCTTGTATAACCCGACCCGCAACGGAAGAGCAGGCCAAGACGCTTTCTTCTTTTGGTGAAACCTAGCTAATAGTCCCGTCGAGATGTGGTATGATACTTCTTGCATGACGAGCTTGTCCAAGGCAAACTTTGGTAGAACATGCAGAGGCTTCTCTGTGCTGTACATCCGTATGAAGGTGCTAGATGGTGAGGCATACCAATATGCTATATCGATCAGTGCCTCGATTGCTGCCTTCAACATGCATGGTGGATCCTGTTCAAATATCATCTTGTACACCGAGGTGACAAAATGATCGGACAACTGTGTGATAACTCCTCTAAAGCTGCATTCAAACAACATTTTACAATAAGTGTTCACAGAGGTCTCCCCTGATGTCCATGCCCACTTCAAGCCCAGGAACTCCTGACGGGCACAAATTGCATCCAAGATGTAAGAAGACATGTAGATTTCTTCTTACTGACCTTTAGGAAACAGTTGAGCTCTTGTTACCTGTTCCTTCAACTTGTGAGCCAACATGTCGGACCAGTTGCATGCTTTTCCTTCACTGGCCAGTTGGTCCAACACGATCACCCAACCCTGTGGTTAGGTCTTTGTGCTCTCTTGGTCATACAGGTGACATGAAAAGATGACCAAGTATTTATACGCCTTCTACAATATCTTTGTCTTGTAAATCTGGTTGGGTGTCATCTTGAATTTGGTCGGCTCATTTACCTAGTTTTTCAAGATATCTCTGGAGTTCGAATTACTATTGGGTATGCTGAAGGGTGTTTCCATGGTGAACATGAGCTTCGACATATGGTACATATGTTCATAATCTTGTGCCCTAAAGGTAGGGATCTTCGTCCCACTGAAACTGCTCAATGTCATCGTCTCAGGATCGGTATGTGAGACAATCCAATGTATCATGTCCGTGCACGGGAACACGGGATACTTGCATGCAATCTCGTACAAGCCATACTTGTGGATGTTCACATAGACTTGGTGGTCTTCGAGGTATTCCCCAAGTGTGCCTACAAATGCATCATTGATCTCTTGCCATTTTATCTTGATGTCCTTGTCTACAATCAGCTTGGTGTCTTCATATATCGACACACTTGTAGACACTTGCTCAACTGCTGCTCCAGTTGAACTTTCATGAGTGTCCTTTGATCCTGCTCTCTGGGAGGCCATTGATCCTAAACTACTGAGAGGAAAATGAACACCTGCTAGATTTGGAGACATGGTGACATGTATGGAAAGAAATATGTCATCTAAAACCAAAACAAACTTGAGGAATGACATGCAACAAACCTGGGGATTGACTGGAAAGGACTGCACAATTTTTCCTGGGAGGTCAGGAGACTAGAAGCCGGAATTGCAAAAAAGGTAGTATGGGATGTTGGGAGGCTGGTTGGCTACTAGAATTGCGTAATGAGAAATCCATATTAGCCTGCTAGCTATTGGGATTGCGCAATGTGCAATTCCAATTGGCAAGGGTTGCAAGCCTAGTGATTGCATTGCGCAATTTTCTAGGCCAATAGTCACTGCCTCTCAGAATTGCACAATGCAAGATTGGAGGACAATCATTAGGTAGAAATGCACATTTTCTGGGAGGAAGCAGAGCCTTCCCTCTCAGGATTGCGTAGTGATGTCTTGGTGAGGCAGAGTCCAGGCCAAGGCTGCCCAGACCCACCGATGGGAAACTGAAAGTAGATGTGAATGTGAATGCATGGAGATAATGGGTGTAAGAAGGAGTGAATGATCATGCATGCAAATAGTGAATGCAAGATTAAGAAAATAGAACAACATGCATGTGTGTGAAGCGAGTCATCGAATCGGTGACCGTTCGTGCAAAATAGTGTCATGCATGCGACAGTAGCGAGATGCTAATGAGAACTGAAATGTTGCTAGTACAAGCTAATATGCATGAAAATTATAGAGCGTTCACAGAAATCAAGCAGACAACACTCACACAAGCCAAAAAATGAAAAGCGACAGAAATGCTGCAAAAGACAAGTTAAGCAGACTTACTCGGAAATATCTGAGCTGGATGTGTCGAAGAATCCTAGATGTGTTGTGGGATGTCAGAAATCCAAGATTGATGTGAAGAAGTGAGCTCTGAAGCATTGAATAAATAATTTTGATGCTCATAATTTACATGCCATAAATCTAGGAAAAAGCGACACTTGGAGGAAAGATTCTAAAACGATCTTTGCATGTAACCTCTAGCTGCTAAAAATAGCTCCCTAAAATCTAGGGATGCTTTTTTCATGTTGCTTTTTTCTATTTCAGGAAAATGAATCCCATGCATGCAAGTCAAGTTTTCTCAGTCTCGGGTGGAACTGGTCAACCCAATTACACATGCAACAGCCTGCCTGAATGAGGGAAACTTTTGCGCAGTTTCTGGGAGGAAGTTCGGTTGGCTTCCTAGAAGGATTGCGTAATTTCTAGGTTGAGCAACTGACTATTGCCCAAGATTGCGCAATTTCTGGGCTGAGTAGCTGACTGTTGTCCAAGATTACGAAATTTCTAGGCTGAGCAGTCCTGTTGGGTCAGATTGCGTAGTTTTTCTAAAGAAGGTTGACAGGAAAAATTGCAATTCCTAAGGCTGCTAGTCAGGATTGCGCAATTTCTAGGGGGAAGGTTGGTTCCCCTCTAGAATTGCACAATTTCTTGAGGGAGCTGCTCAACCTGCAACTGGACCAAGTACGGGGAAGTAGCTTGTGAGGGGAATCCAACAAGCTATCATGCTGCTAGAAAACCATTGAAGCTTGTGTACTTGACAGTGCAAGACATGCTGCTGAGGATGGTTGGTATGGAGGCTCCAAAACGAAGCTAAGGAAAAGTTTTGGAGAGTGGTTGTAGCCGCTACAACACTTGGTGACACACTGGTATAACTCAAGCTATCTGAATGGACCTTGTTCGTGAAAAGAAAGTCTAACACCTCCCAAGTTATTGTTCAATTCTCCATTCGTCTTGGTTTCCACACTTGCTTGATTGTAGGACGTAGCATCTACCAAGCTCTTGGTCGATCGACACATATTCCAAGCCAAGTGAACACAGTTGTTTTGATTAGGGTTGAGGGTATATTGGTGCACAAGTAGTATAGTCCTCAGAGTCTTAGTTTCATCTCTCGTGTTGCTCTACTGCCAGTAGGCCTGGATAGTACCCCAGCGGAGTCATGCAAGAACATAAGCATCGGTCCGCTGCCAACGAGCCTGGTCAATACCTCGGTGGAGTTACTTGAATCACCACTCTGCATAGGAAGCCTTTCTCTTCTTTCACCTTATTCATTTTCTTTTTCAAAAAATTTCACTTTTCATTTTTCATTTTTCATAACATGTGCATAACACCTATTCATTTCAGAGGCAGATAAGGGATCCCGACTTATTGAGAGCATAATAGGTTGTTCCTTCAGAGAAGTAGTTTATATATACCTCCAATGTGCTTGTTAAGGTTTTCCCCCTCACCCTACTCTACTTAACTGAGATGACAAAGGTTAACCCAAAAACAACCGACTAGAGTAGGTGACACTAGTTAGCACACAAGTGTTGTGTTTTCACCAAGGTTCACTTAAAACAATACATATTTTCCATTGACGTATCATGGACTAAAGATAACAAGTTCTTCATGTAGAGGCAAGATGACAGATAACCAAGTAGTGGTAGCTGCACAAGGCCTCTTGTATTTTACCCATCTTTTTTCAAGAGTCACACATGGTTTCATGCGAAACTAACCTACGAGTGAAAAACAAGAAAACAAATAACAAAACAAAGCGAAAGTAGAAGTAAATGCAAAATAAAATCAAGTAAGAAAACAAGCAAGCAGAGAAATAAGCATGCAAGGTAAGTAAACATACAAGCATGCAAGAAAACAAACAAAAGAAAACACTACTCCTATTCCTAAGCTAATGGTGCATGGGCCTGATCACATGAATTGATACTTCCAATGCAGCCACCAGCGCATTAGTTGACCCATGTTGGTGAAGTCATGGTCTACGTGCAACCAGGTTGTGTGGACCAGAAAATAAGAAAGATATAACAATGAATACAAACACACTCCATGTTTCAATGTGTCCATAGAACATAAGAAAGTGAAAGTGCATGACGTATAGTCCGTGGACTTATCATGGTGATGTGCGACATTGCATGTAGCTGTTAAGAATACACATACTCTTGACTGTGACATGCAAGCAAATGAAAGAAACAAATACAACTTGCATCGTGCACATGTTCTTGCAATGTAATATTCTTGCAATGCATGAGAGATGGGATGATGTAGTTTGAGTGGAGGAACTATGATCTGTGTGTGAGATTGATCTTCAATGCATACAGATGAGTGATGACGAGCCTCGGGCGTTTAAAAAATTTCCTGATCGGAAGTGAAACCAACCTTAGGGCAGTAAAGGCCTAGCATAACCATTAGGTCGGGCTGAAGTGCCTCGACAGTCTAGGGGGTTTTGACTTCATCGATAGATAGATCATCATAAACAATTGGCTTCAAAAATCAACTGCGATAGAATCATCATTGTGATCGAATACGAGAGTAAATAGATCACGACAACTACGATAAAAAAAAATCAATGATTTCATCGGCATCCTCATGATCTGATGAATCAAACAGAGGGGTAGATGAGAAGCAGACAAATTCACCCTATGCGTTTTCAGAAACGGAAGATGAAAATTCAAGTGGATTTTCAATGAATAGTTTATCCTCTTCATTGTCAGACGATGGACTGAAATCCGGTGTGTCTTGTGAATGATCAACAATGGGTGCATCCGTAGACGGAGATACACATGTGAAATCATGGAGGGCAGGTTCACCAAAGATGTCAGTGAAGAATGGAGGAGGCTCAGATAGAAGGGAGTCATCCTTTGTTGAGTGTTGATGCTCAAGCTCCCAGTCATACTCTACATGAATGACAATGCATGTTGGTTGTGCAACACCAACTCTATCGATGGATTGATCCTCATTCACAACAAGTGTAGAGTCTGGAATGGAAGAACACAAGATAGTATCATCTAGAGGATCATTCGAGTACGAAGACAAAGGTTATGGTACAAAATGCATGTGACAACTCAAAGGAATCACAACCAAATCTGTGTGAAAATTAAGCGAAGTGATGTTGGGAGGATGTGATAGTTGAACAGATGTGTGTTCTTGTTCTCCCACATCACTCTGCAGTGGTGGAGCTATTTGATGAGGGGACGACAGACAATCACTAGTGACAGTGACCGTATTCGTCTGTGATTGCACAACTCCATCACTGAAGTATACTGAGCAAGGCTTGGGCTCATATTTCTTCTTGGGATTGACAGTATTGATAAGGAAATATTTGAATCTATCAATGAGATACTAGAATTTCATCTAGATTTTCGGAGCTTGAAACTACAAAACATGGAAACGCTACCAAAAATCATTAGGTGATTCATGTGGGGCCTTCCGTTGTTGTAGCAGTTTTTGGTCAAGATGTTATGGATCAAAATTATGGAAAGTATCTTCAATGAGATCACAAAAATGCTTAAGTGAGTGCATGCTGTCAGTCGGTAGGCTGTAGAGCCACCATTGTGGGGATTCGTGAAGTGCATTTGTAAGCAACAGACTGGCCTATTCATTAGAACATCCATCTTCCTTGTCAAGCATGGCAAGGAACTCATGTAAGAACACAGTCCAGGCCCCTTTTCCTTCACCATCATACGTGAATTCAGAAAAGAGATCAAAAAACTCCCTAGTGATGTTGAGAGGTTTGGCATGCGAAAAACATCGTGGAGGAGTGAGTGTAACAAAATCCATGATAGATGTACAAAGGTTAAAAAAAGGATGAGAGCACACAACTTGTCATCTGGACCTCCTTCTAGCACCAGAAATGTTGACAGTGCTAGACCCGCCAACATGTGAGGGGATCTCCCTGGTAAGAAGTCTCGATTAGACCTTAGACCGTTTGGTGTAGGAGTCCTAGTAGTGGGTCGTATGGTATCACCTTGACTGTGGTTTTGCAAAGAGGCAAGTAAGATGTCCCTTGTTAGTATCAAGGGTGTGACATATGTAGCAAGTCAAGGAAGGTGCATGAGCGGTTCTAACACATGGAGGGTGAGGAGAGTGCACCCCTTGGAAACCTGTGAAACGATGTAGTTAAGAAGGGAACACAAGAGCTAAGATGCATCACAACATGGAAGGAGAGTAAGCTAGAAATCCAAAGTGATGGTTAAACTAACAACACATTTTAGTAAGATTCATACATACATATACAAAAAATAGCTACACATGCATGCATAAGTAAACATATACATATATAATTTAGAGTAAACAACATAGCTGAGATATAATACTACATATGCATGAAACGTGTTGGCTCTGTTATATTAAGAAGTGTAAGTTCCAATCATACAATACAACCATGACCAACCACTACTTCCGACAGTGGAACGTTACAGTCACTGCTGCCTGCTCATCCAAAGAGATATAATAGCTCTATGCAGTGGAGAAGCCAAGGCTTGTTACAATATTGTCCAAGATTTCTCTAAGATACTCCTATTGGAAGCTTGGCTGACAATAAGCCTATACAATGAGTTATGAGGAGCTATTTATAACAAAGGGTGGGGTGGCCCTTGACATTACCCTTTGTGACAGTTCATCTACCCTCATGACTCTTCATCTACTCTATGAATATTACATCCAACTATCAACACTTGAACTTACACTTGACAAGACATTACGTAAAATCTACACATGTACCCATGTGAGACAAAATAGGCTTGAGCAAGCCATACAAGACATCACTATGACTCGGACAACTGTGGGAAGACCAGATCTTCGACATCTTCATGGTGGTCGACAATAGTGAATTGATGCCAAGCTTGGTAGTTTGCAATGTTGTTTGTGTACTCTAAGGTGACATCTTTTTGGAAATGAACTCTTCCCTCCATAGCATCCAGGTACACTGCTCAGGCTCCTCTGTCCAACTCGTCTGATAACATACACATCATTGTGTTGAGTGCGGCCGGACCAGCAACATACTTGTGCGTGGTGTCTACACTTATCACTAATTATGGGTTGGTGGCTATGCACATCAACTCGTAAAAGTATGAGTCAAGCTCTAGTCGAACCTATGCCTTTTTATTTGCCTGGGTGAGTGTCCCAATAGATGGGATCGCATGTGCATGCACAACAACATCCATACTCCTGAATACCTGTGAATGGGAAGCCTGTAGATTAGTGATGAGCTGCGGGAGGTCTTCATAGTTTTGGATCTGACTTCGGATGCGCACCTTCAACTCTTCTGCTCTGGGCTTCATCATACTAGGCAAATGTAGCAGGTCTCCCTTATATCTCATTATCCATGTTTGCATGTGATCAACAACAACATGCACATTCGACAAGATACATGCTCTCCTAGTGCATCGTTGCTTCCAACCGTTGAGATAGAAATTTGCCTTATGCATGGTACCAAACTTAGAATACAACGCCCGCATGACTGTGTTGAGGGACAATACTTCATCCAATATTTCCTTCTTCAACTCTGCTCACATGGATGCTGTAACCAATTCTCCTCCCTATTTGGGCATCTGTAACTCCTTAGCCATTCACTTGTTCTCTGCTATCACGAAGCGAACACTCGAGCTAGTGGCTTCGGCATGTGCTCTACTAGCATCGTCCAATGATGCTGGATGCTTGGGCATGTTAGACACGACCAATCATTCCTCAAACTGCACAGGAGATGTGTGATCATCTAGAGTCGACACTCAGTGAGATTTCACAACTCTATGTTGGGACTCATCGAATGAGATGTTGTGCATCTCTCCCTTCAGATTTCCTCCAAGGATTTTAGTGTCTCCTTGGTCACTTGGGACTTGCTCTACTTCTGGATCCGATGAAGTTGGTGGGTTGGCCTCTTGATCTTGATGCATGAGGTCGATGTCTTGCTCTAAATCCTGTTGCTCCATGTATGTATCCATCTGCTCAAGTGCTTGTTCAATCTCTTGTGCAAAGTCCTGCTCCTGTGATTGCTCACCCTGCCTACTTGGTGCTAGCTGTTTGGATGAGTCAATTACCTATATGGGCACAGTTTCATCTGTTTGTACACGTTGCACCCCCTGTTGTACCTGTTCCTACTGCGGTTCCTTCTCTTGTCTGCACAACTCCTGTTCCTTCTAGAGTTTCTCCTTCAACTCATGCAACTCCTTCTATGTTTCCTCCATTCTCCGTTTTTCTCTCTGCCTTTGTATGTTCCTCTTGTCGTGATGTTGCCTCTTTGCCTCTATTGCCAAAGCTGCTTTCTACACAAGTGGGTCTGCTAAGAACTTGCAGCTTTGTTCCTCCTCCATACTGTCGACAATCTTCCTCTTGCCTTTGTCACGCGCTGGTATGTTTACTTCTACTACTGCTGCTGGTGCTCTCCAGGATGCTGCTTCGATAACCATTACACAGCGATGCCGACCGATTCATTCTTCTTGGAGAAGTTGTAACAATATCTCCATGGGTCTTCCTCCCCCCAATGACATGCCCCGTGGATCCACAGAAACTATACTCCGGTGCAGTGATCTTTTACAAAACAATGTGGGTCATATGGATTGTAGCTTTGGGTGTCGAATGGATATTTATTGATCTCCTCTGCTTCGACATCTACATGCTTGAAATTTAATATCTTGTATAACCCTATCCACAATAGAAGAGCGAGCCAAGGTGCCTTCTTCTTCCGGTGCAACCTAGATGATAGTCCTGCTGAGATGTGGTATGATACTTCCTGCATGATGAGCTTGTCCAAGGCAAACTTCAGTAGGACATGCAGAGGCTTCTTCTCATTGTACATCTGTATGAAGGTGTTGAACGGTGAGGCATACCAATTTGATATATTGATTAGTGCCTCTGTTGTTGCCTTCAACGTGCAGGCTAGATCCTGTTCAAATATAATCTTGTACATCGGGGTGACAAAATGATAAGACAGTTGTGTGATAACTCCTCTGAAGCTGCATTCAGATAAAATTTTATAATATTAAGTGTTCACAGAGGTCTCCCCCAATGTCCATGCCCGCTTTAAGCCCAGGAACTCCTAACAGGCACAGGTTAAATCCAAGATGTAACCGGACATGTAGATTTCTTCTTGTTGACCTTTGCGCGACTGTCAAGCTCTTGCTACTTATTCCTTCAGCCTGTGAGGCAACATGTCGGGCCAGTTGCATGCTTTGCCTTCACTAGCTAGTTGGTCCAACGCGATCACCCAACTCTATGGGAAGGTCTCTGTGATCTCTTAGCCATATAGGCGACATGCAAAGATGACCAAGTATTGATACAACTTCCGCAATATCTTCGTCTTGTAAATCTGGGTGGGTGTCATCCTGAATTTGGCCAGCTCCTTTGCCCAGTTTTTCAATATATCTCCGGAGTTGGCATTGCTGCTAGATATGCTGAAGGGTGTTTCCATGGTGACTACGGGCTTTGAAATATGGTACATCTGTTCATAATCCTGTGCCTTGAAGGTAGCAATCTCCGTCTCGCTGACACTGCTCAATGTCATCGTCTCAGGATCGGTATGCGAGACACTCCAATGTATCGTGTCTGCGTAAGGGAACGCGTGATACTTGCATGCAATCCGGTACAAATTGGACTTGTGGATGTTCACACAGACTTGGAAGTCTTTGAGGTCTTCCCCAAATATGCCTACAAATGCGTCATTGACCTCTTTCCATTTCAGCTTGATGTGCTTGTCTACAATCAATTTGGTGTCTTCATAGATTGGCATACTTGTAGACACTCACTCAACTGTTGCTCCAGTTGCACTTCCGTCAGTCCTTTGACCTTGCACTCTGGGAGGCAATTGATCCTGAACTGCTGATAGGTGGATGAACATGTGCTAGATCTAGAGACATGGCAACATGCATGGAAAGAACTATGTCAACTAAAACCAAAGAAAACTTGAGGAATGAAATGCAACATACCTGGGAATTGACTGGCAAGGATTGCACAATTTTTCTTGGGAGGCCGGGAGACTGGCTGCCAGAACTACACAAAAGATAGTCCAGGCTATTGGGAGACTGGATGGCTACTAGAATTGTGCAATGTGTAATCCAGACTGGCCTGATGGGTGCTGGGATTATGCAATGTAGAATTCCAACTGGCAAGGGTTGCAGGCCTAGTGACTGCATTGCGCAATTTTCTGGGCCATTAGTCACTACCTCTCAGAATTGCACAATGCAAGACTGGAGGACAATCGTTGGAAAAAAATGCGCATTTTCTGGTAGGAAGGTAGAGCCTTCCCTCTTAGGATTGCACAATTCTATCTTGGTGAGGCAGAGTTCGGGCCAAGGCTTCCTAGACTCGCTGATGGGCAACTGAAAGCAGATGTGAATTTGAATGCATGGTGATACTGAGTGTAAGCTGGAGTGAATGATCGTGCACGCAAATAGTGAATGCAAGATTCAGAAAATGGAACAACATGCATGTTTGTGAAGTGAGTCACCGAATTGGCGACCGTTTGTGCATAACAATGTCATGCATGTGACAATAGTGAGATGTTAATGAAAACTGAAACGGTGCTAGTACAAGATATATGCATGAAAATGACAGCAAATGTTCATAGAAATCAAACAGATAGCACTGACATAAGCCAAAACATGAAAAGCGACAAAAATGCTGCCAAAGACAAGTTAAGCAAACTTACCTGGAAATAACTAAGCTGGATGTGTTGAAGACTCCTGGATGTGCTGTGGGATGTCAGAGCTCCAAGATTGATGTGAAGAAGTGAGCTCTAAAGCATAAAATAAATAAGTTGGATGCTCTTGATGCGCATGCCACAAATATAGGAAAATGTGGCACTTGGAGGAAATATTCTAAAACGATCTTTGCATGTAACCTCCAACTGCTAAAAACAACTCCCTAAAATCTAGGGATGTTTTTTGCATTTTGCTTTTTGCTATTTCGTTAAAAGTAGCCCATGCATGTAAGTCAAGTTTTCTCAGTCCCGGGTGTTGGCATTATCGCACAGGTTTGGCACTATGGAACTGGTGTTGTCCTTGATGGAAACTCACTCTAGTGACAAATCACAGTTCAGGCACTCAGAAAGAAGAAAAATATATATACGCAGGTTCACTTTGATGAAGCCGCGTATACACGTGGGTTGGACGTTCCCAAGGTGCGTATGCGTATACACGCACTTTCATGCAAGGAAAAGCGTGTACATGTCGGAGAACTTATTTTTGGTCCGTGGTATTTAGTCCTTGGTATTTGAACCTATGGTTTTGGGCCATGGTATCTCGTCATAAGTGTTGATCCCAAGTATTGGGTCCATGGTATTGAATTGT
>APFE030097731.1:6018-16524 GCA_000404065.3 Pinus taeda
TTGAAGCAAATCTCCCAAGTCAAAGAGGTCTCTCTCTCACATACAAGGCAACAAGCTCATGACCTTCCTCAAGCTCAAAACAATCCTCACACAACACACCAAGTGCCTACAAAGAGCAACACTAAAATGCACTAAGAATTCCTCAATCAAAGTCTATATGTTCCAAAAACTAGCTGCTCATGGGCAATGGAGGAGGCTTATAAAGAGAAGGAGTCTCCATGAATAGGTAAGGGATGAGATTTCCCCCAAGATAAGTGGATGGTTAGTCGAACAGACATACCAGAGAAAGGATGGCGACCTCAACAATGCTAACAACCAAGTCTGGAGGGATCTGGAAGGCTGGTTGTTAGAACAAATGCGCCCAAACAGGATCAGCACGGGTGATACACGGGGCTGGCGCGCTGACATTGCAGACCAACTACAGAGGAGTTCTGGTCAGCGCTCAACAGGACAAACGGAGGGTGCGCTGTTCGTAAAATGGGACCAGCGCGGAAAAGACGTGTGCTTCCGCGCTGGCATCGCAGCAGTAACACTAACCTCCGCCCGTCAGCGCGGTTATTAAATAAACAGACGCGATGATCCAGATAACTTAGGCAAAGAGGGTTTTTTGGCCATTTTGAGGAGCATGAGTATAGGTGAATATGATTTATAGCACAGTAGGGATACTGACATGATGGCAGTGACATTTTACTGTGTAACAAACTCCATTCTTGTCCTCAACGGTATTTTCATTGGCAGTGAAGAAATTCTTTTTAGCAGTGCCACTGGTGGATTTGTCTTCTCTTCTCCATTTGATCCCTAGAGGTAGGGTTTTCACTTTGATAATTATTTCAGGGTTGAGTAAGGTAGCTAACTGCCTCACCACAGTGGTGGCACTATACCTTGTTTGTGATTTCATGGCCATGGAAAATTCAAAGGAAATGTCATCATCATACCCTTTCAATAACTTGAAGAATCCTAGCCACTGGTGTCCTCTAAGAATGTCTACCACAAGAGGGTGTAGTTGGATTATTTTGGTATATGAGGGCTCCCTTTTGTTAAATCCTCCCCACATCTCTTCTCTATGTATTTATCTAAGTGAAGGAGAGATAATTATTTAACAGCTTCAGTGAATAATTTAGTGGTAGAAGAGAGTTAAAATTCCTTGTTGATGACAATTTACTACATTCCCCTTACTATACTGCCTGCAAATACCTTTTAATTTCACAATTAGACTGTCACTGCGTGTAGAATTTGAAGTGAAATTTGCATACAATCTTATCGATGGATGAAGGAGATGGTGGCACTTAATTTTTATCAAGTGGTATGGGATGAAGGTGATAATTTGGAGATCAATTCAAAACTTTATTGTTTTCCTCCACCCTTTCAGTCTTCCTGCAACAGTTTCTCAACCCTTCTATAGTAGTTGCAGGATTGCATGTAGCTCCTTCCAGTAGCAATTGTAGAACAAGGTTCAAAATTCTTCGATGGAACCCCAAGCTCATCCTATCCTTAATTTTTTTTGAAATGAGTGTTTATGCCAAAGAATTCGATCCTTGATACATAATATGCCATTTTTGGCTTAGGTTTAGAGTGTTTTGGTGACCTGGCAGTCACACGGGTTGCCTCTTTTGGACCATTGTCCCCAATCAAAGTGATTATTTCCTATTTCCTCATAATCACCACCCACTATCTATGATCCCAAATCAATTGATGTGACATCTCCATGTTGCATGGCTGCTTCCCATCACTTTTAGTTTACTAGCCGAGGGTGGACAAGTTAACTAGCCACCTCCAACTTATTAAAACATCTCTTCTCGACATTTACACATTTTCATTATTCACACATAGGAAGGAGGTGAGAGTTTTCCATACCTGTTCCTACCTCATCATTGAACTGATGCAGGGATTTTCATGCTGGAGTCGGATCAGATTATTGGCATTAAGGGAGCTAACTTTCTATCTCATTTCCTGTATATTTCTTCATTGCTCCTCATGATATTTGACTATTGTGTTTGTTGTGTGTGCAGGTACCTTGTTGATGTCCAAGCTGTTATTATTGGTGGAGAATCCTGCTGGGAGTGATATGACTACTTCAGAGTGGCCTCATAAGTTTCCATCACCCCCCTACTGATTAGGAAAAACAATATTATTGATTTTTGTGATGTGTGCACAAGCTGCTACAAGAGCAGGTTTTCTTCCTGTAGCAGTCCTATCCTTTTCCTTTGGGGTCTTCAAGTTGAATGGGGATGATGAGAGAGGGTGTAACTAGTCTTGAGGACAATTCTAGGACTTTGAGGTAGTAACGTAGAGTTGTAGAAATGAAGATTATGGTCTCTATTTATTTTTCCAAATTTTTAACAAGGGTAAGACAGAGTGGAGTAATTTTAGTGGAAACGTTTTTTTTCATGAAATGGGATGGATAAGTGATAGATGGATGGTGGACCCTTGTGAGGGAACCTTATTCATCATTTTAAAGGTCATTTTGGGTTTTCCTTTACCTCAAATATCCCTATTGTAGCTTTTTAGAGCCCTCTTATAGCACTACAAGACCTTCCTATAGCATTTATAGGTCCTTCCCATAGCAGTCTAGAGAGGGGAAGAAACTTGAATTTTGGGCTAATGGGATGGTGGAGAGGGGTGATCACATGAGTGTGGATGATGGATAGGAAGTGGATGGTTGGATGAGTGAAGGGAATCTTGAGAATTTTGGCCCTATAGACGTGGAATCTGCCACTGTCTTTAATCCTGCAAAATGAAAAAAAAAAAATAGCATACATGGTGTAGATCCATTTCTTGTGTTTTTTTTTCTCTTTATTTTAGACACATAGGCTGCCTCAGGGGAGGTTTTCGACTTGTATGCCTTCCCTATGTGCCTCAAGAGAGGTTTTCACCTAGAGATATTTATTTTTTTCTCTCTTCTTTTTTTTCCCTCCTGGGGTGCCTCAGAGAGGTTTTCAAGTTGGCCTCAAATGCCTCATAAAGGTTTTCATCCAAGCCTTTTATTTTTTATTTTTTTTATTTTTTTTACAAAAATAACTATAAATTTTATGGACTAGGAGCTATGATATTGACTTCTTTGTTGATTGCAGTGATGAATTATTCCTTAGACATAGGTTTTATGTATATCTTCAGCTTGTAGCCATTGACAAGAAAGGGAATCCCTTCCTCATCAATGGTCCTAATTTGAACAGCTACATTGTCATGAAATGTTTCTATCAGGTATGGGCCGAACCATCTTTTCATTAGTTTCCTTTTGAAATATTTGAACCTAGAATCATATAATAATGTTCAATCCCCTTCTTGAATTTTTTTTCCTTGATATACCTATCATGCCATACCTTCCTTTGCAATTGTATAACTTCAGTGAGTAGGAGGGCCTGCATTCTGAACTTATCCAAGCCATTCAATTGGAGCAACCTCTCTTGTTGTGCTTTGGTGACATATAAGTCCAATAGGGTTGTCAATCTGTCTAGCTTTTCTTTTGATCCCACTGTCTTTAGTCTTTTGGAGAAAGGTTTAAATTTTTCTCTTGCTCCTAGAAAGATCACAATCAACGATATCATTTGTGACATTGAATATGGTATTAGAGACTTACCGGACGTCGCTAAAGATATCATTCGTCAAGACTGTGCGGTTGTCCTTAGAAAGGCAAAGCCCCCCAAGAACAACATCAACAAACCTGAGTTTGATGCTCTCAAATCGTTAAACAATAACAATAATATTGTTGTTCTCAAAGCCGACAAAGGTGGTGTTGTGGTTATTCTTGATAAATATGATTACCGTCGGAAGATGTTGGATCACCTCCATAATAGTAGGAGCTACAGGAAACTCAACAAGGATCCCCTGAAGAAGGTTTCCAAAAGTGTGGCTCTTGCTATAAAGGCTAGTAGCTCGGTCAGCTCGTTCAGTCATAAGCTTATTGAAAGTTTCCTTCTTATGCCCAGAATCTATGGTCTCCCAAAGATTCATAAGGAAGGGGCTCCTCTGAGACCCATTGTCAACATGATAGGAGGGACAACTTATCTTCTTGCTAAATATTTAGCCTAGAATCTTAAGCCCCTTGTTGGCCATACAGAATCCTTCGTTAAAGACTCTACATCACTTGTTAATGAGTTAAAGAGTTTCAAGCTTGATCCAGATGACAAGCTTGTGAACTTCGATGTGGTCTTCCTCTACACTAATATCCCTATCAACGAGGCCATCGAGGTCATCAAGCACATAACAGATCTTGATACAGCTTATTTAGTTGGTATTTGTCTTACTTCTACTTTATTTTCTTTCGATGGGGAATTCTATGAGAAAACTTGCAATGTCACCATGGGTTACCCCCTCTCCCCTGTGGTAGCTAATCTATTCATGGAGGATTTTGAATCAAAGGCCTTAGCTTCTTCTCGACTTCTGCCTAAGATGTGGAAGAGGCTCTTAGATGTCACTAGTGCCATCTGCTCCTATGGTAAAGAAAATTTGGAATTGTTTTTCCTCCATCTTAACAATAAATCTTGTTCTATAAAGTTCACCATGGAATTTGAATGTAATGGTAGTCTGCCCTTCCTTGATGTCCTCCTCTCGAGGAATGATGATGGCTCTTTCTCTCATCAGGTATTTCATAAGAAAACTCATACGAAACAATATCTTCATGCTAATTCTCATCATTTTCCAGCTCAAAAGCTTGGTGTTATCAACACCTTAGCACCTAGAGCTTTAAGAGTTTCTAATAAGAACCATCTCAATGAAGAGAAAGCACATCTACTAAGTATTTTCTTTAATAATGGGTATAGTAGACACCAATGTACTAAGGCTTTCCTTAGAGCTGAAAAAGGTCCTAGTGATAAGAAAGATACCAAGGATCGATTTTCTAGTGTTCATCTTCCTTTTATCCAAGGGACCACTGACAAGATTGCGAGGATCCTAAGAAATCATAAGGTGGCTTCAACCTTTAGGCCTTTAAATACCATCTGGAGCTCCCTTAGATCTGTAAAAGACCCAGTCGACCCCAAGAATATGAAGGGTCTCTACATTATCCCATGTTCTTGTGGGACTCCCTACATTGGTGAGATTGGTTGCTCAATTAATCAAAGGATTTGTGAGCATGTTGCTGACATCAAGCATGGAAGGACCCGCTCCTCTGCTTTGGCGGAGCATGCAGATAAACCTAAGCATCACATCTACATTGAGGAGGCCCAAGTCATTGCTAGGGTTAGTCATTTCTATCATCGTAAATTGGGGGAGGTCTTAGAAATTGAAAAAAGACCCAATAATTTGAATAGAGATGATGGTTAGAATATTAGTAGAAGTTGGGTCCCTTTCCTGTCCTCCTAGTGTTTTAGGCTTCTTTTTGGGATTTATTTTGTTTGTTTATCTATGTAGGTATTGGTGTCCTTTTTATAATATTTGTTATTGATTTATTCTTCATTAGAGTTTATTTTCTTGTTCCTTCGCGTTTTTTTTATATATTTTATCATCCTATTCGTTCTTAACTCCTTTTAGTATTTTTTTTATTTGTTTAATGGGCTTGAGCCCCATATTTTATTATTGACCCCATTTTATTTATTGATTACTTTTCTTTATATATATTTTTTTATTTTTATTTTTATTTATCTATTTACTTTTATTTATTTATTTATCTTATATTATTTTTTGATTTGTGTACATTTTTGTTTTATTTTATTTATTTTTCCATTAATTATTTATCAAATGATCTTGTCTAGATTAGGGTCTTGACTCGTTTTTATAATTTTTTACTCCCCTCCTTTAAAGTTTGACTCTTTTTTTTTTAAATAAATTAATTTAAATATTATTTCTGAAAAAACTAGTTGTTTAATATAGTGGTTACTTATTAATATTTGTTCTTAATAAAATAACAAACTAATATCACAATTTAAATATTATTTTTCAAAAACTAGTAATATTTGGTTTTAATGACTTTGCAACTCGTCCTACAAGATTCTAACAAAAATCCTTGCTTCTCACCTCAAATCCTTTCTCCCATCTCTCATTTTTGAAAACCAAGGGGGTTTTTTGGCCAATAGACAAATTACAGACTCTATCCTCCTCGTCCAAGAAGCTGTTCATTCAAGCCAAATTAGGAATGAGAAAGGATTTGTCCTTAAAACTTGATTTAGCCAATGCCTTTGATAGAGTAAGGCACACCTATCTTTTAGCTGTTTTAAAAAAGATGGAATTTGATGCAGGCTTTTTAAATCTCATCAAAGCTTGCATCTTCGGGCCCTGGATCTCTCCTCTTGTTAATGGACGACCTGGAACTGCTTTTCAATCTTTGCGAGGTCTTAGGCAAGGTTGCCCTCTTCCACCTTACCTCTTCATTCTGATGGTTGAATCCTTCAGCAAAGCACTGGACTTCAAGCAAAGAGTTGGTCTCGTCGCTGGAATAAAATTTGGGAATGGTGTAAAGAACATTAACCACTCTCAATTCACCGATGACACCCTTTTACTTGGAGGAGCATCCACGATAATAGCCTGGTGATTTAAGTTTCTGCTGAACAAATACATGAGGTATTTGGGTGGTCAAGTCAATCAGTGGAAAAGTTGTATTTATGGATGGAACACTTCAGCACAAGTTTTGCACAACATAGTCGCTATCCTTGGGGTCTCCTGCAATTATGAATGGTCACATTTCACCAACATGTGCCTGCCAATAAGTATAGGTCCCTTGAAGGATGAAATTTTGGACATAGTTATTGACAAGATGAAGAGAAAGGTGCAGCGTTGGGGTTCCATCTGGCTCAACCCAGCTGGCCACCTCATCCTTCTCAAATCAGGTATCTCCTCCCTACCTCTATATCAATTTTCTCTTCTTCAAGCTCTAGCCTCTTTCCACTACAAAATGTAAGTCCTCCTCCGCCAATTCCTCTGGCAAGGAGGGAAAAATGACAAAAAGAAATTTAATTTAGTTAGCTGGAAGCAGGTCATCCAATCTCAAGACAAAGGTGGTCTTGGGATTAGATCCCCCAAATTTCTTAACCTTGCCTTTGGAGGCAAGATTGTCTGGAGGCTTATCACGGGTCTCTTGGCTTGGTGGAAATGAGTGTTGGAGGTCAAATACCTAAATTTCCCAAGGCAGCGGCTCCTTAATCAGGATATCCCTATCAGAGACTCTTCCAAAATTTGGCATCTATGTAAAAAATCAATTCATCTCATGATCCAGAATATATCCAAAGTTCCCAAAGGAGGTGCTAATATCAATATTGGATTAGACAAAATAATGGGCAGGCAGCCATTAAACAGCCATGCTGGAGTCATTCCCATTCTCACCTATTTTAATAGTATAGGAATTCACCACCTAGACTAGATCTCTCTGTGGGACAACCACTCCAATTCATGGTCAGGATGGACATTCCCAGCCATTCATGTTCATCTCATGGCTAGTCTTTGTAGAAATTTTGAATAATTTAACACATATTCAACAGAGATTATCCTGATCATGTACTATTGCGGAAAACATACACAATACATAAGCTCCTCTACGTTGATCATCAATATAGCAGCATCAATAACAATAAAACATCAAGAGCATTCACACATTAACACAGTATGTATCCCGGGGAAAGCATCTCGCTAAAAACCCCAACTATCTGTATATTAATGATTGAGTCATGTAACATTACAAAGTACAATGCTTATCACAAGCAATCCAGTACCAGCTCCACCTGTTACACACAATACAGCTCAGATCTGAATCAATCACTGGCTCAAATCTCTTCCGCTGCTTGCCTGCCTCCGCTGCTCAATACCTGCACAAGAACCGGTGATAATTCCAAGGCAGCCACGTCTTTCCTTGGCTAAATCACGTGAGAACAAGCTACAATGTGGGCAAACTCATTGGCATACTCAATCCCCTGATTTGTGCAAGATCTGGTGCACAACTATAGTCACAACTGATAGCAATCTGATTCTCTAACACCTGTCCCTGCTGAACTGAACATGCACTGACATGCAACTGAGTTAACTGATGTATTCATTAGTTGTATTATGAGTTAATAACTTGTGAATTAATTAATAACTAATTCACCCAACTCATCTCTAGTCTATTTGCCAGTTAGACTAAATACAACCAGTTTAACAAAGCTAAACTGAACACAACTCCATCAACTGCACCTCCAGTCCACTAAACTCAACTCACTTGAGTTCTAACTGAAGTCCTGCATGCAAATATTAGTCATCCCATAGGTAACCACGTATTTCCTTCTGGGATCTGCATGTACCACATCCGTAGCTCATCCTGAAGTGCTCCAAGAGAATAAGACAAAGTTTATAGTCTAAATATTATTATGAGCTAATAATATTTGACTGTTCTATATTTAGACTGAGCAGTCACTCCGCTGTGGTGTCACTCCGCTGTGGTCTAAAAATAGAAGTCCATCTATTTTTTCCAACTTGATCAATCATCCATAAACAGCAACCTGCAATCCATAGACATGATCCATATGTCTAAAAATAGACATAGTCTAAAAATAGACTTGCGCCAAAAATAGCCTGCGGGCCCACTTAGTGAAGGCGACTCTTTTCACTAAGCTCCATCATCTTGTTGCAATCTCAACACTCCCTCTCGACAAGATATGGATTATCAACAACGCCTATCCTGCCTCGGTGGTACTCGAATTTTCTCCTGGTGAGAGCCTTCGTCAGAATATCAGCATCCTGATCCTCCGTTGGAATGTACGAAAGTAACATGATCCTCCGCTGCACACAATCTCTGATATGATTGTACCTGATGTCAATATGTTTAGATCTATCATGAAATACAGGATTAGCCGAGAGTTTAATGCAACTCTGGTTATCACAGTAAATCACAGTAGGATCCAAATGAGAACCGAACAAACCAACTAGGATCTTCCTCATCCATATAGCCTCGCATGCAGCCAAACTTGCTGCCATATACTCGGCCTCCGCTGAACTGAGTGCCACGGATCTATGTTTCCTGTTGTACCAAGAAACTGCTGTCGATCCAATACTGAAGATCCCTCCTAATGTGCTCTTTCTGTCCATTGGGCTCCCTGCCCAATCTGCATCCATGAAGCCACATAGCTTCACCTCATCTAATCTTGTCTGTACCACAAACCATATCCCGATGTGCCTCTCAACTAGCGCAATACATGCTTGCCCGCCTTTCAGAAGAGCTTGGTAGGCTTAACCATAGCTTGTGAAAGCTGGTTAACTGCATAGCATATATCAGGTCGTGTATTGACCAAATACATCAGCGACCCCACCAACTGTCGATAAACAGTGGCATCCACTTCTTCTCCCGAAGTGGCATCCTCCTTCTTCCAAACTCCAGGAAGAGGAGTATCAACAGGCTTGCAGCCATGCATGTTGAACTTCTCCAGTATCTCCCGAGCATACTTGCCCTGAGAAACAAACAATCCACCACTGCGCTGCCATATTTCCAATCCTAGGAAATAGTGAAGGAGGCCCAAGTCCTTCATCTCAAACTCTGTAGCAAGATCCTTCTTGCATGACAGTATCAACAGCTCATCACCCGTTAGAATCAAATCATCAATATACAGTACAATGATAAGCAACTTACCCTCCACCACAATCTGGTATAGGTTAGGATCCGCCTCGCTCTTGGAGAATCCAAGTCCTGTGAAATAGTTATCTATTCGTGTGTACCAAGCACGTGGTGCTTGCTTCAACCCATACAGCGCTCTCTTGAGCCTACACACATGCGACTCGCTGCTGAAGACTTCAAAGCCTTCGGGTTGCTCAATGTACACCTCCTCCTCAATGACTCCATTGAGGAACGCAGTCTTCACATCCATCTGATGAATGTGCCATCCCATCTATGCTGAGAGAGCAAGAATCGTCCGTATGGAAGAATACCTTGCGACAGGTGCAAAGGTCTCCTCATAATCGATCCCCTCAATCTGTGAAAAGCCTCTGGCAACAAATCTTGCCTTGTACTTCTCCACACTCCCGTCAGCTGCCTGCTTAACTTTGTAGATCCATCTCGAACCCACCACTGATTTCCCTTCCGGTCTAGGAACAATCTCCCATGCACTTTTTCTGACAATAGAATCATACTCTTCCACCATGGCGTCTACCCATGCGGGATCCTCCACAGCTTCCTCGAAAGAGGATGGCTCAGTCACAACACACTTGCTCATAAGAGCCATGTATCCAGTGTACCGATCAGGTGACTGTCTCTGCCTGCGTTGGGCTGTAGTTGGTCCTACAACTTTCTCTGCATCTTGAGCCAGTCGCTCAGCTTCTGTCAAGCGCTTTCGCCCTCTGATGGTTGGCGCTGCATGAGTGGTCTCTTCCACTCCATGACCCTCGTCCTGTGGCTGATCCACGTCCTGAAGCTCATCCTTAGGAACTAATAGCTCCTCATCTGCATGCAAGTGTAGCTCCCTCTCAAGCGAACACTTCATGGCTTTCTCCTCCTGAAATTTTATATCCCGTCACACAACATTTTTACCACTGTCTGGAAAATACACACGATAGTTGTGGGGCGTATCAGTGTACCCCACAAATATCCCAACCTCTACAGTCAGCTCCAACTTC
>APFE030097737.1:11596-25751 GCA_000404065.3 Pinus taeda
AAAAAAAAAAAAAAAAAAAAAAAAAAAAATGCATTGATTTGTGTGCCCTTCTTTACCTATAAAATTGTGTCATACTTAGTTGTACAACCTGCTTAATGGTTGGAAATTTTTCCTAGAAGCGTATGCTCAATCTGGAGACTTCTCTCCTTAGGATTCATACCCTTCTTCTCCTTATTACTCCTCCTCGACCTTTTCTCTTCTCAACTCCTCTTCCTCTCTTCTAAAAAAAGTGTGCCTCTTCACTCTCCCTTTCTTCTTTTATTTCTCTTTAACGACCAAAATCCCTAACCCTAGATCTTAATGGTTGAGATTAAATCTCATCATCTCAAGATCACATTGGACCCACTTAAATCACTTAAGTGACCCAACTTTATAAAGTCCCACTCACTTTATAAAGTCACTTTTTAATCATTAAATATAAAAAGTCACTTTTTAATCATTAAATATAAAAAGTCACTTTCTAACTCTATAAAATCACTTTATAAAGTGCCTAGAGAGTGAAATATGCTCCGTCGCTTCTGCATGCCAGGCACTACCAATGTAGAAGTACCTCCTTAGCTACAAAAACTAACATGATCACCATAATACATCTTTCTTCCAAACTAAAATGGCAAGTTTTGAGAAGGCAATTTGACTTGCTCTGATGACCCTTGCCTCAAGCAACTCATAGGCAAGAAGTTCCAATCTCACTTATTTGCTAATAGGGACACCTATACAGTCAAATGTTGTGGGAGTGGCCTCGTGTATTAACTCAATAGCATGTCATGATCCTTAATCAAGGGAAAAGTTAAACCCCTTAGTAATTTATTCAACACCTTGTTTTGTTAAACTAAAACCTATTGGAGTTCCACATGGATGGTGTCTTGTCCTTTCCAACCTTGAATATGGAATAACATGGCGATCTCAATTATCACTTTCTTTGATAGATTTTCCATTTAGAAAGTGTTGATTATTTGAAGAGTGAATTCATTTAAATCTATTTAATCTAAAAAGGAGAGAAAATAGGTTCTTCCACTATAATTTATAATTGATGGAATTCAATATTGTTTTTTTCGTGAGAAAAGATGAGCACAAGTGATTCAACAAGACATTCAATCAACAACTAAATAAGGGAGGGAGTTCAATCAATAAGATCAATGAGTTTCGAGTAGAAAAAGTCCATTTTCGAGACTCCTCAAATTTTAATATGAGAGTAACTAATTTCCTCATAAATTAATGACTCCAAGTCACTTCTACTTTGTTTTCTATACTTCTTTTGAACACTAGTAAATACCAACTAATAATAAAATATGAAAGATATTAAAGATATTATTATTATCCCTATAGTAGCAAGATAGATTGTGGCCCTTATAAATAAATGTCCCTTGGCTGAATTTTCTTCCAATTCTTTGGGCATTATCCAAGAAGTGGGGCCAAGGTTTTATAGGTTGGAACAACCCCATTCTTTCCTCTATATCCAACATAAGAAATACATCTATGTATGACCTTGCTTTTGGCTTCAGCATGTAAAGCTAGTTTATGGTTAAGGTGATGTCTAAATGCACAATAATATTGAGATCATGTTAAACCTCACTGCTCAACTCTTTGATGTAGAGTTCCAACATTTTTTTACAATAGAGGGTGCATTCCATCATTTTTCCTAATTGTTGAACCCCATTTAGTTAAACTTGTCAAAGCCTGATTAGTTTGTTAAAGTAATCATGCTCTCAAATGTTGTCATATTGTTTTGTGATCTTTGCTACCAACTTGGCCCATGTATAAATCCCACCCAAGGGTTTTCTTTCATCCTAATCCATGAATACCACTAAAATGGTTCTACTTCAAATCAAGGGTTCCAATGCAACCTTCTTATCCAAATGTATTTGGTGTATCATAAAGCATTTCTCGAGGCACCTCAACCACATCTGGACATCCATATCATCAAACTTCCCAATGTCACATTAGGGAGGTATTGTCACTTAAGTGGGAGTAAATCTTTGCTTCAGGATGCTTTGGATTTTATTCAAATCTTTGTTACAGCCATAGGTTGCATGTGCTTCAATGGAAACATAAGATCCTTTAGCTCAATGATATCAATCACCAATAGATTTAGCTCAAGGATTCTGGCATCCACCACCTTAATGCATTCTTTGACTTCCTATACTAGACTCTATGAAATTCTTTTGCTTGGAATCCATAGTGTGCTTTTCTCTTAATTGTACCCAAATTTAACTTATGAATCTGCAATGATTTTTAACATCGACCACCTCCATATATTTTGAATTCCCATATCAAGCTCTTGTAAAATTATTCCAGCATCGAATTTATATTGTGTGCCATTTTGTAACTTCACGCAAGTTTGAATTCTAGATGCTTCGGAAGGGACCTTTGCAGATGCAATTGTCTTAAGAATATGATTTCATCAAACTATGACCCTTGATAGTATTTTATTTTTTAGTAGTTTTGGATGCCTTGCAAGAGACCTGTACAATTGTGATCACGCCAAGAAGATTATTACAACAAACGATAGCGTTCAATAGCATTTTTTTACAATCAATATCATTTTTAACCCCAGCGCTACTCAAAAAAACCTTGAAGTAAACAGAAATGAAGATATTTCAGTCTAAAGACTTTGAATAGAGAAATCAATTGGAAATCAACAAAATTGAGGCAGAAATGTACCTAAAGATCAATGAACAACCCCTTACAATTACACGCCTAAATCTCTCGTTCTTCCCTTAGCACAAAATGAGAGAAAATCTTCTTCTCAAACCCACTAATTTGTTAATTTGGTACAACATGTAAGGAAATTCATATAATATAAAACTCCCAAAAAGAAACACAACTAAAAAGAAAAATTCATGGGAATGTTTCTTCAGGGGATCACAACCACAATATTCATCAATACCTACTCATCCATATTTATTCTCATGTTAACATCTAGTGGAGTGGATAAGAATAACTAGAAGTATACAAGGTGTATGATGTTTATTTCACCTATATGCATCATCAACAAAAATAATTGAGTAAAAGGAAAGAAATAGATTATTACAAAAGTAACATACATAAATCAAGGGATGTAAGATTGTCTAGACATCTACATGTACATGAAATACTTCCAAACTAATGGGGGTAGGACATGGATAGGGAGGTTGGATGGTGAAGCTAAATAGGCATTGGGCCTAATTGATCGTGATCATGTGGATTTTTCACCAAATCCATTTGAAAGTCAATATTTGAGTTTCCTCGAGATCTTGGTGCAAGGACCCAGTTGCATCCCTAGATGCAATGTGTCTCTAGGTCGCTAGGGTGCTCTTCTGATGTATCAAAAACTATGGATTATGATGCTTATGTGGATAAAATACTATATGTTTCACTCTCTAGTGGATGGGATGGCATTCATGATGGTTTGCATGCAAAGCTAGCAAATAAGCCTTGCGCTCCATTGGCATTAGTTGCAACGAGTTAGGCGGTGGCAATGTGGTGTAAAGGCATCTTTTTTATTTCCTATGCAAGTTTTGTTTCCACAACTTATCAGATACGTGGGTGATACAAGGCTTGTTTTCCATCTATGCAAAATTCCAAAGCTCAAACAGGTGCATACGGTTTAGGGTTGTTGAGTTTAATATTAACAGTGCCTTGTTTCGGGGTCATATTCTTGCAATATCTAATTTCTTTCGAGTGTAGTTTGGGTAGGTCTACAAAGGAAATGAAATTCCCTTTGGCTAGGGCCTTTTTTCTGCCAAAGGTTTTGTAGTTGGAAAGGTCTTAGATGGTGTTGACAAAGTCTCTAGCTTCTCAAGTGGTTGAATTCAAAGAAACTTTGAATGTAGGATCTGGTAACTAGAATCCACACAAAGTTTGGGTGAAAACCCTTCTAAGCAATCAAATAGAGGTGGCAATATGTCACCTTGAAGTACTTTGGAGAGCCCAAGAAGTGGGCTTGGAACTAACAAAATAGATTATGGTGAAACTTCAACAAACAAAAAAAGGAACCAAAAAAATGTATAAAACTAAAACCCTCTTAAGTAAACATTAGGGAATTTTGAGGTCTTAAATTGGCCTCCTAAGGAATTATAAAATAATAGTGAAAATAATAAAATAAGATTAGATTACATCATCAAATTTTAGAGGAAAAAATGAAAAAACTATTTTTCAACTCGTGTTTTCAACTTATCTCATTATGGGTTTACTCAAATTTTGCGCGGCAACACTCATTGGATACAATATTTGATTCCTCATCCAAGGAGTACCCATGTTGCATACTTTCAATGGACCCCATGAAAAGTGATAAATACATGAAAAACGTGATTGCAATCACGTTTTTACGTGTATTTCTCATTTTTCATGGGGTCCATCTAAAGTATGCAACATGGGTACTCCTTGGATGAGGAAATAAATTTTGCATCCAACGAGTACTCTTGCTGGAAATTTGAGTAAAACCTTAGGGAGATAAGTTTAAAATACGAGTTGAAAAAATAGTTTTATTATTTTATTTTATTTTTATATTTTTACTTTTTTACTCCAACAATGGCGAATCATCCCCCATGGTTGACATCATCATCTTGAATCTTATTGGTTCTTATAAAGTTTATTTTGGTTGTTAATTTTTCTCAGGAGGCCCATTTTAGACCTCAAAATTCCAATGACTAGTTTTGGGAGATGAGGTCTAGAGGCATGAAGTCCGAGATATGGCTTCAAAAGCATCAGTTGGTCCATTTTAGGTAGAATAATGGGTAAGAATTTGTTGAAGACATAGTTAAGAATTCTTGGGAGCTTGTCTAATGTTATCTCCCAAAATTTTATGCAGTGTTTGGGGGCTATATCGGTTTTATAATCCATTCAAAGGAAGATGTGAAGAAAATTAGCGACACTCACTGGCAATGGGGTTCATCCATGATGTTTATAAAGTGGTGGACCCATTTATTCAATGCTCGTTGTAAGAGGATAGATGTCACACCTATCTGAAAAACAATCCTAGGGCCCTTAGTTGTGTTATGGTCCTATGAGTCTTCAAGGAAATAGGGAACTTATTGGGGTCCTTTTATAAGGTTGATGTGAGTTTTGAAGAGATTAAGACTATGTTTATTGCTCTTAGTGGGCATAGATCTAAGGGAGAGCCTTGCCACATATTTTATCCTACATAAAGGAAGTGTCATGATCATCGAAGCGTTGGACTCCAATGGTGTTCCCTTTAAGTTTTATCGATGACAAGTTTACGATAATGTGGCTCAAGGCTATACTTTGTCGTTTTATCTAAAGGCCTAAGAGAAGGGAGGAAGACATGTGGCTATTAAAAGGGGAAGGAAATCTTCCTTTAGAAGAGTCGCTGACATATGAGACTTAGAGGGCTCAAATATGGCACTGACAATTGTTACTAGTCCAATTTGTGAAGAGGTTTGTCAAACATTGATTCTCAAGTTGTTCTTGAGGCTTTGGAGGACTCGAAGGTAGAGGAAACTATTGTGGTGGAAGATCTGTCAAATCCTATGCAAGTGATTATAAGTACAAGGTCGACTCCAACCTCTTTTGCACCTGTCAAAAGTATGTTAATAATGGGTTTGGCTCCTTCATGCAATTTTTCTCCAGATTTCAAAGGCTTTTGGATTTCTTGGTGCTGATTGTGAGGGTTCTGTTGGAGGCAAGGGCAAGACCCAAGAATGTTTTTTGGGGGTTACATATGAAGGGAGGATTATGTCTTCTCAAATTGTTTTTGGAAGCTTGGTGTCTGAGTTGGGGTTTGGAGATGTAGAGTCCTTCCCTTGGCCTAGTTGTTAGTTCTAAAATTATTGTCGTACTTCCTATGAATGGGGAGGATGGAGTGGTTAATGGTAAAAATAGATATTTTCTAAGGTTTAGAAAAGAAGAAATATGTGATGCAAAAGGTGGCGTAGCAAGAGGTTTCAAGGTTACATAAGGGAAGGGTAGAAAGGGTGGTCACAATGTGAGGAAATCACATATCTTTCTTACCCAAGAGAAGGCAAATTTGGAGGATTAATTTAGCAACCAACATTTTATAGAAGGGGTAATTAAAGCAAGTCCAACACCAAGTCCATGTTCATAATGCTATGTCTGTCTTTTAATTGTAGGGCACTGGGCCACCACACAAAAAACAAACCCTTAAATGACGTGGGGAGAGAAAAAATCTAAATATTCATTCGCTAAAAGAAATAATGGGAGAAGGTAGAAAAGTTGATCTAGTTAATATTTTAAGTGGTTGGGAGTTTATTCCTCTAACTCTAGAGGTAGATACAATGTTTTCAAACTTGAACTCAAAATAAACTTGGAATCAAACCAATATGATTTTTACAACTTCATTTACTAAAAAACACAAAGTATTAAAATTCCAATGAAAAAATATTAAAGATTCCAAACCATTAGGGAGAAAAGTCTCTCATGAATATACCATGTAAGGGTTGTTGAGAAATGTATCTAGTGTCGGTCTTCATAGTTGTATTTGAGTAATGATGTAATGTAACTTTTTTCAAAAGAGAGAAAAAAAATATTTTTTAAAAGAAAAAGTATTTATAAGCATGGGTTTCATGCTTTTTTTTTCTAGGTCAAAGCCTCCATTGAAGTCTTGTAGGGTTTATGTCATGAGTCTTAGTCCTTGTCATCATGTATTGGACCCTTCTTGGGTTTTGTGTGTCAAGAAAGAAAAATATTTTAATGTAAATTGGTCAAATAAACCTTCCTCCACAAAGTCGGCCTACATATCTTCAAGTTAGCCTCAATAGGAGCTTTGAACCACTATAAATAGATGATCATTCAACCTATTTGAAGCATTTACGGATGATAAGTTCGATCTGCAGTTTCTAAGGAAGAAGCTAGAAATGAAGTTATTATAATTGCAAGAAAGTTTGAGTACAAATGAAGAAGAAAGAGACTATAATTCTACCTCGTCCTACCACACGTGTGAATAATTCTGAATCTGAAGTGTGAAGGTGCAGGGCCAAGGATGCGGGACATGATTTCAGTGCTGCAGAGAGGGTCGAGAAACTTGTTGACTTACCTTGACGAGTTGACTTGTGTTAACTTGTGAAGGAATGGGCTAGAGTTTGATTGATATTCTTGGGAGGATGACTTGGTGGATTAGAGGTGAACTTTGTCTTGGTCAAAAGGTCTTAGTTGTCTCATTTGATTTGGTTCGTGAAATAAGTGAAGAAGTTTTTGGGTTTTCCCCTGGCAGAGGGGTTTTGTCCTGGTTGAGAGACTACATCTTGTGTCCTTGATCTTCATGTTTATGTTTTTGGTAGTTGCTTGATGATTAGAAGCTGAAGAAGACATAAAGAAGTTCATAATAATTTAAGAAAATCAGATTTAATTATAAAAAATAAGAAAATATTTCTACCTTTATGATTTTCCAACGTGATATTAGAGCCGAGGTGAAGGAGAAGAGGGGAAAAGGCAACTTAAGGATCTTTTGGCTCTCGTCATCCTTTTTCTTTAAAGGTAAATAAGTCTTGGTTTCAAGAAGAACTAGACCTCATCCAAGGTGGAATCGAATGAAATCAAGGTCTACCATTTTGAAGGAGGATTAGAAGTACAACAAAAAGGGTCCGATCCTTAAGTTTTCTTCATACCACAGTCATATAACCTCAGGCAAAGACACCCGAAGTTGCAGTTAGTTAAGAGACACCTGAAAGTTGCAAACCTATGCTTGTAGCTCTAATTAATTAAAGGAGCGAGATTTTGGGTATAAAAGTCTAGGGTCTGAAATCACCTAAGTTTTGTGCATCTAAATTTACCAATAGATATTTGAATTCATAATATTTTTTGCATATGCTACAGAGGTGACCAAATCACAACATTGGAATGTCTCGTGGAATAGAATTAGTCCTATTAGAAAATACTGAGTTACATAGAGGTTGTCTAGACCTACTTTAAAGCTATAGGCATCACAATATTTGAAAGAAGTCGAGAAACATGTGGAAGAGGAAGGATACTAATACATATATATATAGAGAGAGAGGATCAAGTCTATACAGTGGAAAATAAATCGACCTAAAGCATAAAGTGAAATTATTGTTGTATAAGTCATACTAGGCATGTTTTAAGCAATAACTTACTATAATGGTTATTGAAGACCTAGTCAAAGGATCATAATCAAAATAAGGAGTTGTTAACACTCTTTTGAAGGAGGGACCAACCCTATTGTTGAAGACATTGTAAGGATATTTTAATCTATCATTAAGAAAGTATATTATCTTTGTCCCAATAAAAGAAGAAACTCTAGTAGCAGATCTTGCAAGAGCAAGACAGTTCTTAAGGTATGTATAATTACTTTATTCATTCAGGATCTAACTTAAATTAGGTTATAATTTTAGGATTTCTTTTAGGGTTTGTAATCTTTATATTATTAAAGGTTGTTAGCATCTAAAGCTTTTGTAAACCCTTGTTAGTATTTGAAAAATCTAAAGAGAAACACTAACCCTATTATATTCCCTCATAGAAACCCTAGTTTTGGTCTCTAGGGTTTGCAAGTAGTCTAAGGTGAAATGAACGTAGAATTTGAAATTCAATCTCTGGAGTTGATGTTTCGAAAAGTAACATTCTAAGACTTTAGGTTTGGTATTCTCCCTCTCTATAGATTCCATATCATAATTATGCTCTTGTACTTGTGTATTTTGGTAGTACTTGTCAATAATTTTGCAGGTACATAATGAAGAAAGCAAAAGTTAGAAAGATATATAGAAGGAATGGTAACTTGGTAATCAAATTCGATCTTTGCACACTATGATAGATCTTAAAAATGTTGACAGGGAGACTCTACAAAAGATAAGTATTATGTTCTTTGTTTCTTTTATTACATTGTTAATGGTTTCCTCTATAGATTTGGATCCATTTCTATGTTTGACTATAACCCTTTCTTTTATGCTTCCCTTGAAAAAGGAAGGTTCATAAGAATATTCTAGAAGAAATCTTTGTTGCTAGATTAAGAGGGAGCATTTAAAGTAAGTTTTGAGTCTCGAAATAAGCATTGTTGGAGAAGGAGCCTTTCAAGGTTTGCAGAAAGATGCAACTCAAGGTCTGATAAAAGGTGCGATCACTTTGTCTTTATGACTTTCTTATGTCTAGGGTTTTTCTATAGAATCATGAAGATTTGTATATTGATAGGGTGATTAATCTCTAGATTAAATTGACCCTTGGCATACTCTATCTTTTGTTTTCTTTTATAAAACCCTAACCTTTAGGGTTTACTATAAAAACCCTGACCTTTTTTATGTTTAGGGTTTGTTGATGATACCTAAAACATGAGGAAACCATAGTTGTTTAGAGTTCGATGAATTAGGGTTTATGACAAAACCCTTGTCATAGTTAATATGAGATCCTGAGAATGAAACCCTAGGTGTATATGCTTCTGTATGATTGAAACCCTAACTTGGTTGTTGTATATATTAAAGTTTTGATGAATATAAAACCCTTCTGTTATAATTGTGATTGGTTTAGTTTTTATGTTTGTCTCTAGGGTTTATGACAAAACCCTACTAGAGATTGATATAAGTTTCTAGGGCATGATAATAAAACCCTAGATGTAATATGCTTTCGCTATGATTTAGTTGTTAGTGATGATGATGGAATCTAGGGTTTGTAACAAAAACACTAGCAAAGATTGTTGTATAGGGTATGAAAGGTCTAACCCTTGTTGATTGTAAACCTAACTAGGTTTAGGTTTTGCGATCTAAATTCTGATTTATTATGCTCCCATTGTGACGACATGCTAACCCCAAACTGATAGATTTGACTTCATGTTCTTGTATATGTGTGTGTGTGTGTGCGCGTTGGGTTGTACTCATTAATAAGGACTGCGAGTGCATAGTCTTCAAGATGTTGAGAATGTTTACTTGATGATGACTTGATGATAATGTTGAGCATGATGGAAATAGGGAGCTATAAGAATTCCGATGACATTGAAGTTTACATTGATGATTAATAAATGACCTTGTTACCATATGAAGGTCCTAAAAGAATGAATTTTTGGAAGGTTGTAGTTCTTTGATAATATGATAATCCAAAAGAAAGAGCTTGTGTGGTTGAGTTGTTTTGTCCCCTAGTAGAGAAGAAGCTTGGATAAAGAAAAGTATATCTCCCTAGTTGAGAGGGATCTTGGTTGAAGAGAAGTGAATCTCCTCCATAGTTGAAAACATGATGTAAAGACGATGAGAATGCTTGAGATCAGAGAATAGTTGAAGCATTGTTGATGATTTTTCGTGATTGATGAAGTTGAGAACAAGATTTGGATGTTTTGAGAGAAGTGTTGAGGTTGAGTTAGGTGTTGCTAGAGAAAGAAGGAAGCTTCCATCGAGATGTGTTTGGATAATGTGATGACCTAAGCAGCATAAGAATAGTTGAAGACCCTAGAGTTTCATGCTAGCATACAACACGGGTGGGACTACTTGCCAATTAATTCCAAACACCAAAACTCCAGAGGTCAGAGTTGGTGATAGGACTTGCATTCTTATTGCTTGTATCCTCGTACACTACAAGAACATATACATTGGAAGTTTGATATTGGTTGGGGTTGTGAAGCTAATAAATGTTCTAATGGTTAAACAGATAGTTGATGTATGGATCTCACCCTAAGAAGTTTTGAATATTTGACAAGCATGCTTGGATTAATGATTGAGAGGGAGAGATGAAGTACCATAAAATTTCATGTATGATAGTACTTGGGAGGACATCTTGGTCGATCGTTGATGATGTCTGGATCCTGATAAGGAAGGATATCATTGTTCTTATGGAGCTCTGACCTTGGAGATGATACCTGGATCCTTGAGGGTCGGTGTTAGGGATAGTACCTATAGTGTTAGATGCCTGGATAACACCTTAGTCCCTATTAGTAATTAGATCCTTGCATGGGTGTATGACAATAATGTCATGACACTTGGATCTTTGATGTGTATGGTACCTTGCTAGTTATGGTATTCCTAACATTGTGTATGATGTTGTATTCTTAAGAACATTTCAAATTGAATTCAACATTGTCTCAATTGATTAATTATGAATACCTCCTTAGTTAAGAGGGAGTGTTGAGAAATGTAACTAGTGTCGGTCTTCAAAATTGTATTTGAGTCAAGATGTAATGTATTTGTCAAAAGAGAGAAAAAGAAAATTATTTGTAAAAGAAAAATTATTTATAAGCATGGGTTTCATGCTTTGTTTATTTTGTTTCGAAGTCAAAGCCTCCATTGAAGGCTTATTGGTTTTATGTCATGAGTCTTAGTCCTTGTCATCATGTAATGGACCCTTTTTGGGCTTTATGTGTCAAGAAAGAAAATTATCTTTTCATGATTTCAGTAGCATTAAGTACAAAAATTGGCCCAAGGCACAGCAAAATCATGATCTAATGTGCAAGGTTGGGTAATTGTTGATTCCCTCTTTCGATGAGTCATCCAAGTACTCGGTAAGGGCTTGGGTACAAAATCTAGACACCTACTTCCACCTTAATGCAATGTTGGAAGTAGATATTATCAAATTTTCCAATTTGCATTTGGAAAGGGAAGCACATGAATGGTGGTACAATCCAACTTCACTTCTTATTAAGTCTTCAAGCAAAGAGTGAAACCGGTTTGATCAAAAAGATCGAGAGATACACTTCAGGGAGCTAGCACACCAGATGCCTACACTGAAGAACGAGTGGTTGTTGCAGTAATAAATATATTTGAACAAAGGTTGGTCATGCTCTTCACAAAGGGTCTAGTCGAGCCCTTGGATGGGGTGGGTCAAGGACATCAAGCCCCCCACTTACAAGATGCTATCACTAAGACACAAGATATGGTAGATGTGTTGCTCAAAGCTAAGCTCCCATCCAAACCATTCATCCCTCAGAGGGACAAAAACCTGGAGCGAGCTAAGGAGGAAGAAACTCTGCTTCACTTAGAAAGAACCATGGGAATCTGGTCACAAATGCTTGGGAAAGGGGAAGGTCCACTATATTGAAGTAGTGTCAGATAATGATGATGAATATGATACAATGCTAGCACCAAACAATGAGCTTAGCATTTTTGAAAAAGGGTGGTCCCCTAAGGAGGCTAAAGGAAAGGAGAGACATCGTTCAAGAATCAAGGGTGGTACTATCACCACTCTTTCTAGTGTCCCTAAATACTACACCTTCAATATCAAAGGGGTCATACAAGGGCAACGAACCATGGCCCTGGTGGATGGTGGAACTATTGCACAATTTCATCAACACAACTTTGATGGCAAGGAGAAGTATGCCCATAGAAGAATTTGAGGGCTTCAACATGATGGTAGCTGATGGGTATAGCATGAGATGCACGTAGATGATCCTACCTTTGAGCAGGACACTGGGTAATTACACATTCACCAATTATTTCTACATAGTAGACCTTGTAGATACCAATGTTGTGTTAGGGGTATAATGGTTGTACTCGATAGGAAAGTTCTCAATGGACCACTAGGTGACGGAAATGGAATTTCTGGCCGCGAATGGCAGCAAAGTAGTGTTTAGAGGTACATCCAATGGTGGTCCTCCAACTATATCAGCCAAGAAAATGGAGGCAATATGTAGGCACAGAGATGAAGCTTGCCTAGCAGAATGATTGATTACAAGTCAATTGTTGTTAGATAGCAGCCTATTGTATTAAGCCTATGATTTTGATACCGAGTACACGAAGAACATGATGGTTAATGCACCTTCCAGGAAACCAGCCGCATGCACACTCATAGAAATCACCGGAGATTGGAAAGCCCACCTCCTAGTAGAATATTCCAAAAATAAGTTTCCTTGCAAATTGATAAACGGGCTCATCTCAGGTTACAGGTACAGAGTAGAGGATGAAGTCATTTTTTATAAAGACAGGATATGTTTGATCTCTGAATCTACACTCAAAAAGGATATCTTGGAAGCCGCACATGACCCACAACTAACGGGACACCAAGGGCTCCTTGAAACATACAGACAGATCAAAGGACGGTTTTTTAGGAAAGGCCTCAAGGATGATGTGTTGAGGCGCATAAAGGAGTGCATGACTTGTCAGCAGAACAAGCCCAGGAATGCTCCTGTAGGACTGCCCCAGACCATGCCTACGGATGGGAATGCCAAAAAGAGCAGGCAGCGTTTGGAAGTGGTTCTTGCTAAAAATAAAATTAGGCATTCAAGTAGTTGAAGCACCGGATCATTATATGAATGGAGCATATGATGCAGCCATAAAGGTACCACAGCTTGAGAACTTTACATCCGCAAAGTTTGTCCTGAATGATGCTAGTGAAACAGTCAACCCTAGTTCTGGTATCCAATGCCCGGAAGATGCCTCCTTGCCCCCTAAACTAGGTTTTTAACTATTTAATTAATTGTTTAATAATTATGAAAGTTATGTTGCATACATAAATATCTAGTAGCATTGGTTGTCTTCTTTGACTTTAATTACTTGTTGATATGATGAATTAAGTTGATATGATGAATTAAACGGTATGATGGGTTGCCATAAATTTTTTAAACAATTATTAAATTTCATTTACAAACTAGGATAAGAAGCAAGACCTTACATTCTATTTTTTTGTTATTTTAAGTAGTTCATCCAATATTTTATTTATTCAACAATTTCCCATAAATTTAGAAGGGTTGGAAAAAATTATTTGATTTTTTAAACAATTATTAAATTTCATTTACAGACTAGGATAAGAAGCAAGACCTTACATTCTATTTTTTTGTTATTTTAAGTAGTTCATCCAATATTTTATTTATTCAACAATTTCCCATAAATTTAGAAGGGTTGGAAAAAATATTTTCTTAATATAATCTTCTTAGAACATATTGTGCATGGTTGTTCTTAGAGTATAGGTAAAAGGAATATGAAACTAAAAGATTTCTTGGATCTAGTAAGTTGGTTAAAAATATAATTTTATTCCATTCAAAGCAAGTGGCAAGAATCAAATACATTTCCACTAGTTGGAACACCATACAACAAAGCAAATTCAAATACTAAAATAAGTCTTATTATGTTAAATTAAATGGATTTCTAAAATATAGTATATCGTTAATCTTCTTGGTCAAAATGTTATTCTATTTAAGAGTGAGCATAATATGCTTCTCAGCTTCTTGATTAAAATGTTATTCTTTCCAAAATATCACTTTTTTAGTTAAAATGTTATTCTTTCCAAATATTAATAATTGAGATTGCAAATGAAAATGCTATTTAATATTATTAAATTA
>APFE030097737.1:25951-39053 GCA_000404065.3 Pinus taeda
TATTTTTATTAACATTAAATAATTTAAAATTATCTATAACCAATATTGTAATACCCAGTAAAAAAAATACACATAATTTAAATAAAACTATAAAACATTAAAAAGACGCTATTAAATTATGTCTAGTTTAACGGACACTACGAATGCTTCTCATATGCATATCTCATATGCATATTTCACGACAAACATCATCATAGTAAATGGTCGAAGATACGCTTTGTCAAAGAAATTGAAATATAAAACTCTTGAAAATTAAATTCCATAATCTTATAAACTTCAAAACTTATGAGAACGAGATTTTCTAACAATTTTATTTGAAGGACAGTTTCTAACAATTTTATTTGAAGGACAGGATTGTTAGGGTTCAAGAGAAATAAATATAACAATCAAGAAATACACATTCAAACCATGTACAACATGATTATCAGGAAAACCCCAATTGGGGGAAAAACCAACCAACAATAGATTTATTATTGTTCTTGGCTAAAACACAACCAAGCCGGCCAACAACCAAAGCTTTCACCACTCAACCATGGCTACCTACAATGGAGAATACTCAATCCTTTTAAGGGCTTCAACTACATGTAATACCATGGGCTCAATACCATGAGTCACCAATACTAGGTGCCCAAAACCACAACTTTTAACCATAATTGTTGACATAACCTCAACTCCACCATAGGGTCAAGTTTATCTAACAATCCCCCCTTTAAACTTGACATTGGGTTTTCTTTGGCCAAATCTAGCCAAATCTGCCAAGTGAGCCAGCCACCACCCACCTCCAAGCCCTACCCAGTCAATGTTAGGGTATTTGGTAATCTCACAAGTTGTCCTAGTTCAGCATGCTTCATCATACCACCACACGCATCCCCATATCACCAAAGCGGACATTCAGACTTTACCAGTGATTTACTAGGGTACGCATGCCTTACCAGGTCTTACATTCGTATACCCATTTACATGAAAATTTCCATTTTATTTTTATTTTGTTGCTATCTTGACCCACACACAACTTGAACTGGTGCAAGTTTAACCATGCATTTCACCCTTTGACACTCCTATCCCACTATTTAACCCTTCTCTTGTAACTGAATTTTTATTTAAAATTTTTGTTACTATTTTAGAATAGAAATTTTTCTTTAACCATAAAATCCCTTCAACAAATTTCTCTAAAAAAAGAATTACCAGACTTTCTTGATTTTTTAAATTTCCAAAAAATATTCCCATGGCTTGCATTTTCTTCTTTAAAAAATATTCCCAAGGCTTGCATTTTCTTCTTGCTCCTCATGGAACGAGGCCTTGGAAAAGCCTTCAAACTTCATTTTCTTCTTGCTCTTCATCGAATCATCACTCAACGGACATCGCTGGTTTGTGCAACGAGCTGTTGCTTCAACCAGTGCCACCACTTCGTGGATGGGAACATTTGGAACAACTATCTAAGGCCCTTGCCAACCAAAGCTTTGATACCACTTGTTAGGGTTCAAGAGAAATAAATATAACAATCAATAAATACACATTCAAACCATGTACACCATGATTATTTAGAAAACCCCAATTGGGGGAAAAATCAACCAACAATAGATCTATTATTGTCCTTGGCTAAAATACAGCCAACCTGACCAACAACTTGAACTTTCACCGCTCAACCATGGCTACCTACAATGGGCTCAACCATGGCTACCTACAATGGAGAATACACAAGTGTTTTAAGGGCTTCAACTACATGTAATACCATGGGCTCAATACCATGAGTCACCAATACTAGGTGCCCAAAACCACAACTGTTAACCATAACTATTGACATAACCTCAACTCCACCATAGGGTCAAGTTTATCTAACAAGGATGATGATATTGTTCATAACATATGACTATAAAACCAAATTGCAGAGTTAGGCTCTACAATTCACAAACAAGAATGATGCATGGCATGAATTTTGGTATGAAGTACACAAACAAGAATGATTAAGGGCCTTTTATTCAAGTTATGAATCAAGGAAAGGAGTAGATATGGAAGTTTATAAGGATAAAGTAATTAATATTGAACTATTTAGGAGATTGTTGATAACAGATGGAAATGATCAATTCTATTGTTGCAATCGAGTATTTCTTGAACCTAAAGTATCACTATAAAATTTGTTTAGGAGATGTGTATACTGGGGAGATTAGAGATGGGTTGTAAGATTGCTTGGAGCACATGGTTCCTACTCATTCCAACTAGTTTGAAAGACGTAACAGGGGAGATTAGAGATGGGTTGTAAGATTGCTTGGAGCACATGGTTCCTACTCATTCCAACTAGTTTGAAAGACGTAACAATTTATTCTTTTCAGTATGGCAGCACGTACTTCTGGAAAAAACTTGGAAATGATGACCAGAGGTGTGGATCAACCACTTTGGCAATTCCAAAATGTTTTTCTTTTAAAGTTCAATTGTTTACAATTCAAACTGTAAATATTTGTTTTTTTAGCCAAAATTAGAATCTAAATTGTAGTACATTGATCATTCATTACTTCAATGTACTACAATTTAGATTCTAATTTTGGCTAAAAAAACAAATATTTACAGTTTGAATTGTAAACAATTGAACTTTAAAAGAAAAACATTTTGGAATTGCCAAAGTGGTTGATCCACACCTCTGGTCATCATTTCCAAGTTTTTTCCAAAAGTACGTGCTGCCATACTGAAAAGAATAAATTGTTACGTCTTTCAAACTAGTTGGAATGAGTAGGAACCATGTGCTCCAAGCAATCTTACAACCCATCTCTAATCTCCCCTGTTACGTCTTTCAAACTAGTTAGAATGAGTAGGAACCATGTGCTCCAAGCAATCTTACAACCCATCTCTAATCTCCCGAGTATACACATCTCCTAAACAAATTTTATAGTGATACTTTAGGTTCAAGAAATACTCGATTGCAACAATAGAATTGATCATTTCCATCTGTTATCAACAATCTCCTAAATAGTTCAATATTAATTACTTTATCCTTATAAACTTCCATATCTACTCCTTTCCTTGATTCATAACTTGAATAAAAGGCCCTTAATAATTCTTGTTTGTGTACTTCATACCAAAATTCATGCCATGCATCATTCTTGTTTGTGAATTGTAGAGCCTAACTCTGCAATTTGGTTTTATAGTCATATGTTATGAACAATATCATCATCCTTGTTAGATAAACTTGACCCTATGTTGGAGTTGAGGTTATGTCAACAGTTATGGTTAACAGTTGTGGTTTTGGGCACCTAGTATTGGTGACTCATGGTATTGAGCCCATGGTATTACATGTAGTTGAAGCGCTTAAAACACTTGTGTATTCTCCATTGTAGGTAGCCATGGTTGAGCGGTAAAAGTTCAAGTTGTTGGTCAGGTTGGCTGTATTTTAGCCAAGGACAATAATAGATCTATTGTTGGTTGGTTTTTCCCCCAATTGGGGTTTTCTAGATAATCATGGTGTACATGGTTTGAATGTGTATTTATTGATTGTTATATTTATTTCTCTTGAACCCTAACAAGTGGTATCAAAGCTTTGGTTGGCAAGGGCCTTAGATAGTTGTTCCAAATGTTCCCATCCACGAAGTGGTGGCACTGGTTGAAGCAACAGCTCGTTGCACAAACCAGCGATGTCCGTTGAGAGATGATTCGATGAAGAGCAAGAAGAAAATGAAGTTTGAAGGCTTTGCCAAGGCCTCGTTCCATGAGGAGCAAGAAGAAAATGCAAGCCTTGGGAATATTTTTTAAAGAAGAAAATGCAAGCCATGGGAATATTTTTTGGAAATTTAAAAAATCAAGAAAGTCTGGTAATTCTTTTTTTAGAGAAATTTGTTGAAGGGATTTTATGGTTAAAGAAAAATTTCTATTCTGAAATAGTAACAAAAATTTTAAATAAAAATTCAGTTACAAGAGAAGGGTTAAATAGTGGGATAGGAGTCTCAAAGGGTGAAATGCATGGTTAAACTTGCACCAGTTCAAGTTGTGTGTGGGTCAAGATAGCAACAAAATAAAAATAAAATGGAAATTTTCATGTAAATGGGTATACGACTGTAAGACCTGGTAAGGCATGCGTACCCTAGTAAATCACTGGTAAAGTCTGAATGTCCGCTTTGGTGATATGGGGATGCATGTGGTGGTATGATGAAGCATGCTGAACTAGGACAACTTGTGAGATTACCAAATACCCTAACATTGACTGGGTAGGGCTTGGAGGTGGGTGGTGGCTGGCTCACTTGGCAGATTTGGCTAGATTTGGCCAAAGAAAACCCAATGTCAAGTTTAAAGGGGGGATTGTTAGATAAACTTGACCCTATGGTGGAGTTGAGGTTATGTCAACAATTATGGTTAAAAGTTGTGGTTTTGGGCACCTAGTATTGGTGACTCATGGTATTGAGCCCATGGTATTACATGTAGTTGAAGCCCTTAAAAGGATTGAGTATTCTCCATTGTAGGTAGCCATGGTTGAGTGGTGAAAGCTTTGGTTGTTGGCCGGCTTGGTTGTGTTTTAGCCAAGAACAATAATAAATCTATTGTTGGTTGGTTTTTCCCCCAATTGGGGTTTTCCTGATAATCATGTTGTACATGGTTTGAATGTGTATTTCTTGATTGTTATATTTATTTCTCTTGAACCCTAACAATCCTGTCCTTCAAATAAAATTGTTAGAAACTGTCCTTCAAATAAAATTGTTAGAAAATCTCGTTCTCATAAGTTTTGAAGTTTATAAGATTATGGAATTTAATTTTCAAGAGTTTTATATTTCAATTTCTTTGACAAAGCGTATCTTCGACCATTTACTATGATGATGTTTGTCGTGAAATATGCATATGAGATATGCATATGAGAAGCATTCGTAGTGTCCGTTAAACTAGACATAATTTAATAGCGTCTTTTTAATGTTTTATAGTTTTATTTAAATTATGTGTATTTTTTTTACTGGGTATTACAATATTGGTTATAGATAATTTTAAATTATTTAATGTTAATAAAAATATTATTTTTAATATATATATTATATTTTTTAATGGTATGATATGCTAATAAGCAGAAAAATATTTTTTCAACATTTTTTTAATATTCATAATATTAATATTATATTTAAAGAAAATATTAATAAAAATTTAATAATATTAAATAGCATTTTCATTTGCAATCTCAATTATTAATATTTGGAAAGAATAACATTTTAACTAAAAAAGTGATATTTTGGAAAGAATAACATTTTAATCAAGAAGTTGAGAAGCATATTATGCTCACTCTTAAATAGAATAACATTTTGACCATGAAGATTAACGATATACTATATTTTAGAAATCCATTTAAATTTAACATAATAAGACTTATTTTAGTATTTGAATTTGCTTTGTTGTATGATGTTCCAACTAGTGGAAATGTATTTGATTCTTGCCACTTGCTTTGAATGGAATAAAATTATATTTCTAACCAACTTACTAGATCCAAGAAATCTTTTAGTTTCATATTCCTTTTACCTATACTCTAAGAACAACCATGCACAATATGTTCTAAGAAGATTATATTAAGAAAATATTTTTTCCAACCCTTCTAAATTTATGGGAAATTGTTGAATAAATAAAATATTGGATGAACTACTTAAAATAACAAAAAAATAGAATGTAAGGTCTTGCTTCTTATCCTAGTCTGTAAATGAAATTTAATAATTGTTTAAAAAATCAAATAATTTTTTCCAACGCTTCTAAATTTATGGGAAATTGTTGAATAAATAAAATATTGGATGAACTACTTAAAATAACAAAAAAATAGAATGTAAGGTCTTGCTTCTTATCCTAGTTTGTAAATGAAATTTAATAATTGTTTAAAAAATTTATGGCAACCCATCATACCGTTTAATTCATCATATCAACTTAATTCATCATATCAACAAGTAATTAAAGTCAAAGAAGACAACCAATGCTACTAGATATTTATGTATGCAACATAACTTTCATAATTATTAAACAATTAATTAAATAGTTAAAAACCTAGTTTAGTAGTAATTGTACTAGTGTACATGCACATTGCATGTATGTGTAGCTATTATAAGCATATCTTGTGCATGTACTAATAAATACATTATTCAATAAGCCACAAGATATGTGTACTATATCTCCCTAAATCAAGATATAACCCCCAAGTGGAAGCATAAATTATATTGGTTTAACTTCTTGGATAGGAAACTAGTAGTCACCATTACACATCTATGGTACAATGACTTAATATGATCCTCCCACAACTCCTATTTTGGAGAATACACTGTGGATAATACCTCCAAACTTCTTAATAGAACCAAAGTCAACACTCTACACCTCCAAACTTCTTAATAAGAAGAGGGTCAACACCCTACATCAAATTGTATATGTGGTTTTTAGAGTCATATCATTGACCAACGAGTATCAACAAGCTATGTGTCCTATCAAAGTCACACTTACCATAGATCATAGTACTATTTGAAATCACAAACTAAATCATAAGTAAAACTTATTGTATATACAATATCTTCCTCATATCTACAACATAGAGGTTACTTCAGCATTATAGTTGTTTGACTATTACATAGTTTTCCAACCTGTATGTTAAGGTTACCTCACCATTAGCTCATTCCCATGCACTTATATAATAATTGTATAGTAGTATACACAAATCAAAGGTTGAGATTTATCTCCAAAGTAGTTATGCTATTTTTTCCCCTTTTAATTAAATTGATTAATTATATGAACAAGTAACATTTGGAGGGAGTTATGGGTTTTTGGGCAATAAACCATGGTATTGGCCCATTGTGGTATTCTTAACCATGAAGATTTTTAATTTATAAATAAGCTTTGTTAGAATACTTCATATGACACTTGTTCACATGACATTTTTTAAATTAATCTCAACCTTTGCTTTATGTATGATACTATTTTAACGTCAAATTGATGTTTCTATTTTAACTTCTATATCTTTCAATTGATATCTCTATTTTATCTTCAATACTTTTAACATTATTGTCACAATTATATAACTTTTATCTTTACATAATATCAAAAATAAAATATTACATAAACCCAAAAAAAAAAACTTAATTTCAAATTATGGTCATTCCAATATTAATTTTCTTTATTTATAGTTGGTTTTTATTTTTAAATAAAATATTACATCCAACCACTTTTTCCAAGAAAACCCCTTATTATAAATTAAAACATTCATAATATTCTTTTATTCATATATATTTAAATTTTATTTTTATCTCAACTTTATATTGATATCTCTATTTCATCTGCAATATCCTTTAATGTTGTTTCCACAATTTTATTATTTTTTACCACTTGCATAAGAGAAAAACTTTATAATGTTATCATGTTGTTGCATTATCTTAGTATTCATATATATTTAAATTTCATTTTTATCTCAACTTTATATTAATATCTCTATTTCATCTGCAATATCCTTTAATGTTATTCCCACAATTTTATTATTTTCTACCACTTGAATAAGAGAAAAACTTTATAATGTTATCATATTGTTGCATTATCTTAGTTAAAAACAATATATTTAAAAATAAAATCCCAAACCATTTATAAACTAGAAATTATATAATTATATAAATTATATATATATATATATTATATATACAAATGGTAAATCCCAATTTTTTTCTCTAAATAAAATTTCATAATAAAATAAAATGTCCTTTTCATCTCATGACATTCAAGATGTTAAACATTATTTTATTTTAAAAAGCCTTCAACTTTTCGTTTTACCAAATGTCATTACGTAGCCTCCTTCCACACGGCCGAGATTTTGGCTTATTCATGGCTACCCCATACCATGGGAGCTATGGAGACTTTGGCTTATTAATGGCTGGATAATGAAGTTCAACCAGCCCACCACGTAGGAGGTCCTGTTATAGTTTTAGAGCAATCATAGTATCGTAAAGAGCATAGTATGGCATTGTGAGCATAGTATGATCATGATTGTAGTATTATTTTAACGTTAGTCAGATAAATTCCAAATTTAGAATTTAGAGATAAAAATTATAATTAAATGTATTTTAATTGTGATTTATTTTAATATTTTTTATAATATTAAAATATTTAATTTGAAATTTATAGTAAAAAATATATATTAATAAGTAAATAGTGAGTAATACATCATTTTGAGTTATTTTTTCACTTTGTAAATAAGTGAAAAATCATAAAAAATAATTACAAAAATGTTATTAATAATTTATTATTTATAAAAATCATTGAGGATTTAAATAGCACTCCATTTGATATATTATTGATGACTTTATAAAAATGTTATTAATCATTTATTATTTATAAAAATCACAGGATTTAAAAAGCGCTCTATTTGATATATTATTTATGAAAGTCATCAAATATTTGTCACCTTTATTGAAGTCATGGTTTATTAATAGGCTCTAAATATATTTTATTTATTAAAATTAATATATTTTATATATAAATAAATAAGTATTATATATAATATTATAAAAGAAAAAAATCATAAAATGGTAAATCTATAAAAAAAAAAATAAAATTAATAATTTTATAAATAAAATATTTATTTTATAAATAAAATAATACCATATTAATCAATAAAATAAGATATATAATAGTAATACTATATTAATAAAACAAAATAAGGTATATAATATATAATATTTACATTTATAAAATATATTAGGTTTTTATTTTATATAATAATTTGATTGCGATAAGATAATATTGTTTTGTTTGTTTTTTGTTTTGTTTTTGTTTTGTTTTTGTTTTTTTAGGTTTAGCTTAAAAATCAATTGTAATGCCCTATTTAACCTTACCATGCAAATTTTATTAGTGTTTAAATTACTTGAAAATATTGACTTATAATTATCCAGAAATATTGGTAGATACCTACATTTGTGAAACTGTAAATTTATTTACTGATATAAATTTTATTATTGTTATTATTCAATTCCCAACTTGACTTCTCAAATTTAATTTTGGATTGGATATGGTCTCCTTCCATTTATTCCAAATTAAATATCCATATCCCAAAATGTCTTTTCAAAATCTACCTGGGAGAAGATATGGTCTTCTCCAATTAATTTTCAAATTAAATATCCATATCTTATCCCCATAATATCTTCTCAAATTTACTTGGGAAAATATATGGTAAGAAAAGTCAATGATACTTCTCCAATTAATTTTCAAATTAAATATCCATATCTTATCTCCATAATATCTTCTCAAATTTACTTGGGAAAATATATGGTAAGAAAAGTCAATGATACTAAATGAAAGGATGAGGGGGTAGTCATGACATTAATGATAGGTGGTTGGGGTAGATAGGAGAAAGAGACATAAAAGGAAAATGATGATTAGAGGAGGGGATATCCTTGGTCTTGATTTTGTTTTGGAGGATTGTGTTTAGGGGAGGAATGTGGAGAAAGAGAAGGGAGAGAATGAAGAGATAAATGAGGGAATACAAACTTGGATCTAGAGAGTGTTTGGTAAACCTGGACACACTACCTCTAGTTGGACATGGGCTCGGAGGGCTTGGGAACCTGTGGAGGTTCCCTGGGCCAGGAAATACTTTCTAGTTGGTTGGGAGACAAATCCAATTAGGTAGCCAAGAGGAGCATCCCAACAGAGTCAGGAGCTCAGGAGCATCTCGATTAAGCTATTGGAACATGTATTCCTCTGTTTATTGATTACTTATGTAAATGGTTGCAATGAAATTCTTACTTATTTAATTTGTGGTAAATAAATTTTAATGGTATATTATCATCAAATAAATGTTTAGATATAAATAAATTATTTCCCATCTTATTGTGTTTAAAATTAGAGAAATTTAGTTTTTAGTTAGAGGACCCTAAGAGGGAGCCTCACACGTGGTATTAGAGCCTAAGTTCAAAATATGGACCTTGAAGCCTACCTACTATATATATATATATATATATATAATAATATATATATATATGCACAAATTAATTATAATTAGAAACCAAAATAAATTGAATTATTAAATTCTTAAATGACATTGACTATAAATTTAAATGATAAAAAAAAGTGCACCTGTTTTCTCTCGAAAGCCCACATATGAGTCAAAAGACCTATAAACATGACCTATTAAGTCCAAAGCCTTAGAAGATGACTCAGCATCACCTATACAAATGTAATATATGGCTGCATACACCTGACACATGGCTTGCATGCTTTACTCTCAGTTAGCTTTGTTGCTTCGATCCTCGCTCCCTCCTCTTCTCTATTGCCCGTCTTGTCTCCGCATTTTTTTATTCATTGCTTGCGCCTTGTTTTCAACATGGCATATTGGCTTTTATCTGTGCACAGATTATCTTCTCTGCTGACTATCATCAAAATTTCTCATGCCCGTCAATATACGGTAATGACGGTCGAAGTGATGAGAGCATGGGAAGTAGTGGGGCGGGAGTTCCCAGAGGGGAGTAAACCAAGTAGAGGCTGAGGGAATACAAAGAGAAAAACGTTTTGGATGAGGGATCTGGCTACGGGGGACTAGATTCCGGCCACGGGGGACTAGATTCCGGAGGATCACTTCGACAAGACCAACATTGCAGAGCTGAGGCAAAAATTCCTCTCCTCCAGAAAGTAGATAAATAGGCATTATAAGCATAACTTAGTATTAACATGTGACATAGAAGTACATTTTGGCACTTCAATTTTCGACTAGCCATCTTTAATAGATGAAGCAACAATAAAGTTCAGATCATGTTCCTTAGCCAAACAATTACCTACCATCTCATTTTTGTTCTCTATATTTTTGATAGCACATATTCGCTTCTAGGAATATGGAATAAGTCCTCCTCTGTTGAGATTTGAGCTGTGCGCAATTTCCTAAGCTGTCAATCTTAATAAATCCATGGACCAATGTTTGGATATGTCTCTAGAGAAACCATAAGGTGTTATTCTTCAATGTGGGTGACATTCTGGGAGTAATTTTCTGTCTTGTGCCTATTAAAATGATTCCCCAAAGTGCTTATGTTCCGCACACATATCGAAGCATGACCACCATTTGTGATTAGGTCTGACAAGAGGCGGAAGCATGGGGTTTCTCCCTTCTCTGATACTTTCTTCGAGTAATCTTTCAGATCATGGCCAACATTTCCAGATGTCCACACTTCTAAATTTTGCAGCATACTCACGTAGAGTGGAGAAACCTTCACATAGGACACTTTTGCCATCGATTTTCTGAGGTCTGTATTCAGAAAAACTACCTGGATTTCTGAATGTCGTTAAACATTGCTCAATTTTTCCAATGTGAACTTCTCCATTCACTTGAATTCCAGAGAAAGCATTCTCCCCGGAATGTGCTCGGCAATTAGGTTCAGTATCCAACGAAATTGAAGTGCCATTTGGAGGAATTTTGTCAGCAGCCATAGATGGATTGAGAACCACTGATCCTCCCACTAATTGTATTGAGTCCCGCTTTTTTGTGAAACAAAACCCTGTTATATTGGAAGCACCTCAATTGACCTACTTGTCAGGAAACATTTGTTTTCACTTGTCCAAACACACAAATACAAATTGACAAATGGTATCAAGGAAATCGAAATTTGGTGAAGTTCACGGCAGTCCGATTACTGGGGCTTCAACTATTAGACATCTCCTTGAAAGAGGTCTTCAGTTTAATGAGTAGTAATAATCTCTAATATCCCCCCAAAACACATACATACCGCAACTCCTCTGTCTAGGACTACCTCTCTTACCATTTTCATTTCTGCATTTGCCCACTAAAGAGGTGATTGTATTACAAATCCAGGGACCAACAGAGGCAATGCCAGGCATTGCGGGAATCGAGTATCTTAGAGAAATGCAAAGGAATAAGTGCAGGACTATCTTGTGACATCCATTTTCAAATCACTACCTTTGACAAAATCCTCTTAACATAACTGATTTTTCAGACATTATATATGAAGTAGAGTATTCAATCCTATGAATGTTCATAATCCAAGAATCTGTGTTGCTTGGGAATTATTTATAATCTCTTGTTCTCTCCCTAAAAGGTATGTCTTTCCATTGTTTACTTCAATATCAAAGAGATCATGATCACTATTCTTCATCCCTGTCAAGTTATTGACAACATCAAGGCTAGACTCAAAAGTTTTATATCATGTAGATTGCCTATCTCCCCATGTCACATTATCTGTATAAAAGTTATAGACATAAAAACTGCTTGACAATTTCTCTGTAGCTATTGAAGCAGTGGATTTGTTTCCTAGCAAGTCAAATAGCTTCAAAGTTGTAGAGCATGCTTCTTCTACCAAGAAATCTTCAATTCTGCTTCTAGCTTAGCCATCCTTGAATGTCAGGGTACAGATTCCTCAGCTATGACATTGTAGATTTATCAGTCTTCATTAAGAAATCCTCCATAGAGAGATCCTCTGACCATGTTTCTAAACAATCGTGGGGTTTCAAAACCCATTCTGCAATAATTTTCCTTTGTTTATTCAATTGTGCATTTCTGCATATATGAAATGGGACTGTTTACATTACCTACTGGTTGTAAGAGATCTATTTCCAAGGCCTTCTCTTGGCTTCCAGTTTCAAAACTCAACCTAAGTCATCAATCTACTCCAGTTGACATCTAAGATTATCAATTTTGTTCTCACTTGAGGTAATAAGAAGTTGCTTGATATAATAAGAAGCAATGCACCATCCTCCTAATCTAAGCTTCAAAAGAAATTCTCTTGAGGGATTGATAGAATTTTGGCCAAGGAGTTAATAGAACAATTGGAAAAAAAGGGAAAATCGTAAGGAATATCATTATGGATAATTTCAATCTTTGAAACAAATCTTCTCATCTTTGTGGGAGAAATATCTTTGTGACAATTTTCACTTATAACCATAAAATCAGTGGCTTCTCTGTCAACCACGACAGGTCCAATTTCCAAACATTGCAAGATTTTTTCTTTTCTTTTCTTGCCATTCTCAACTTCACTCCAAAATAAGAATAAATGGCCAATTACTCAGAACTAAATGTTGATGGCATTCTACTAACAAATAAACAACATTAAAAAAGAAAAAAAAGAAAAAAAACTTATAATACATGGCCCAGGCCTACCCTTTGTCCATCATTCTACTGTATTTAAGC